>JASANB010007165.1:0-14694 GCA_030248155.1 Sabatieria punctata
TTAAACCTACTCTTTCTGCAATGCACGCACGTACACACGTCCATTTCAACTGATTGGTAAAAATCTGGGTCTGGCTCATACATGTACTACTAACAAACTGGCTCAGAACTAACTAGTTTTAGCTTAAGATTCGCTTGAAAAGCCTATGGAAACCGAATTTTCCGAAACCCTTTTTATCGTTTTTGTGTTTATTTTCAGGTCTAAAATGCTATTTGACAGCCTAAAATAGAGATTTTTAGCCCGTTGTTGAAAAAAAACATGTTAAAAACGCATTTCCATATGCGTTCTGGAGCTTTTTTAAATGTTTGGCGCCCCTCTGAGAGAACCCACACCCATCTCGACCCCCCACCTGACGGAAAACCCCCTCCACCTCCCCCAAATCGGCCGTGTCCATGTATGTATCCACCCCTAGCTGTGGAGTCCCTGTGGCTCAGCCCCATGGAGGCCCTTAAGTGGCTGCGCTGCTGGCAGTAGAAACAACAACAACAACAACAATGTCAATGACATCAACAACGACAATGATATCAACAGCGACATCAACAACGACATCGACAATGACAACAACATCGACAACGACATCAACAATGACATCGACAAGGATAACAACATTGACAATGACAACGACAATGACAACAACAACGGCAATGACAACGAGTCTTGTTTTCAATAGGTACCGGAGTTTTCCACTTAGTATCCCAGGGGATATAACAAGGAAAATCACGTTTCTCACTGAAAACATTGCCGCCAGTTTAATATCATACAGGGATATTAACTGGACAAAGCCATGGGATATTAACTGGAAACGGCATGGGATATTAACTGGAACAATGTTTTATCATACAGTATGCGTGTGTAAAGAAAATTATTAATAATTTGACATAAACATTGCCGCTAAGTAATATAATATCCCATGGGAAATAAAGCGGAACAAGGGTCCATGTAATATCCCAGTGGGTTATTAAGTGGGGTGGGATACTAAGTGGAAATCTCCGGTGCTCATAAACGAACAGTTAAGTCACACGAAAAGGCAGAGCTTTAAAACCTTAGAATGCGTTCCATCATGATCAGAACCTTAGGCCAGATGAAGCACTCCAATCACTGTTATTCCAAGGTAGAAGTCAAACGAACCACCTGAAACTTTGAGAAACCACCTTATTGAAGGTACTACACCATGGTTAGCTACTTTGATTGAACACTCTTTTTGACCGCAAAATGTAGAATGAACAACCGAATGTTTCGAAAAAACAACCAACTCATGTAGAAACATCAGTTAGGGGCCGTCCATAAACGACGTCGTTCCAGAGGGGTGAGGGGGTCGGCTGAAACGCGACGATAGACGACGCACCAGGAGGGGGAGGGGGTTAGCAAAAAACGACAGGATTCGGGATTTTAGGATACTTGAATTGCATTATTTTCGATTTATGTACATTCTCTCAAAGATTTATACATTCAGAAAAGATTCCCAGGGTGGCTGAAGGGATCTATTCAATTCATTGTACAGTATGTCAACAACAAAAAATGACAATACTGCATGTAACCGCACTTTTATCGGGGGGGGGGGGGTAAACGGAAAACGACGTCGCCTAGGGGGAGGGGGTTCCCAGAAACGACGTAAGGCGATTTTGGGGGAGGGGGTCCGAAAAATCGGAATTTTGGAACGACGTCGTTTATGGACGGCCCCTTACCATAAAACATCACACTCCAATAGTAGCGCTCTCTATGGACAGCCCGAAAATATAAAAACGCACGCTCTAATAGCAGCCTCCATCTAATAATAGCGCTCCCACGCGCACTACTTTCAACACTTTGTACGTGTTTCCTATGTAGAATACTATCCCTTTGAGACAATTTTCTTTGATCAAGCCTGCAAACATTAGCCTACTGTTGATTGGGTATACCGAACCCATTCCGAAAAATGGGTATTTTTGGGAATACCTACCCAATAAATACTGAAGGAATGTGTGATTCAGAGTGTTTGTATTATCAAGTTGTTGAGTGGTTGTGTTTGTGTGTGTTGTATCAAGTGTCAACTAGTCGATAAACTTCTTCATTCCGAATCACACATTCCTTCAATACCTACCGATTCCAGGTATTTTAAGAAATACCCATACCCGGTATACCGATTATTTTGGGAATACCCAGGTATTTGGGAATCGGTATTTTTTGTCCAGCTTGCTGCAATTTTTATCGAAAATTCCCTATGATCACATTGTTTTCCTTGTAATTTTGCATTATTGGGGCAAGCAGAAACACATTCTACTACGATATCCTTCCAAAACATTGAATTTGAAGGATTTTTAGTCCTCTGATCCAAGCCCCTGTCCCAAACTTGCTTTGTCATTAGAAAGCGTTGGTCTAGTTTTGGCTTAAACTTCACACTGCTCCTTAATGCGTAATCACGTCTCTACGTTCTTGATGTGCAGTACATTCACAATCAACAGAATAGCCCGAATTTTGTCACTGCTCGTTAGATCTCGGCACTGTACAGAAGCCTTATTAAAACTACAGTACAATGGAAGCAGTTCTCTTAGCCAAAATTATTTAGAGAGGCGATTCTCACTCAAGTAAAAGTAAAAAATAATTTCAAAAATTCCTAAGAAACTCTAAATCCCATTGCTTTTGATGGATTTTCTAGCCTCTGACCTTTGAAGTGACTAAATCCATGGCCTTGTAAATGGGAAATTCAGTGTTTTGATTTTGTAAAACATTTTCAGCAAATACCGAATAAATACCGGTATACCGGTATTTTTGCGAATACCTACCCATACCGAACCGATTCCTGGGTATGCCGAAAAATACCTACCCATACCGAACCGATTCCTGAAGATCCCATACCCAAACAACAGTACATTAGTCATACTAAAACCATTTCTGATTGAGATTGAGATTTAGAGAAGACTGCTTGTGCTAAGACAAAAATACCCTGTATTTTCAGAAAAATGGTTATACTTGAGATGGCCAATGTAGCATTGAAATAATTAACGCGCACGCTCCAATAATAGCCCCCAAAAAGCAAAAAAAAATATAATAGCACAGGGCTATTATTAGAAGTCTTACGGTATATACAGTACAGGACAGGGTATTCCCAAAAATGACAATGTTTCATTTTGCCGCTATTTTGACCAAATAAGCTCAAAATTGGAACTTACACACCGTGTTTATTCCAATAAGCCAACTATTCTAATAAACCGCGCGCTCCAATAAGCCACGTGTCACAGGAGGCTTGAAAGAAATAACAAGCCGCGCCCTCCAATAAGCCAACAAGCCAATCGCTTATCAGAAACCAGCGTGCCCTATGAAAACCTGTCAGCCATAGTTAATACTACACTCAGACCTCATAAGGCACGACTGTTTAGAGAAAATAGCACTTTCGAAAGTATTTGGTCTGCTCACGACTACAGTCAGAAAGATATGCAATTGTTTTTGGAATCAAATTGTAGAGGACGATCTGGCGCAGTGTTCTATTATGAAATTTTAGCTGAAATTTGCTTCTGTCGCATAACTGCTAAAGTAAAAAACAAATTAGTACGAACGCATTTTTGTTGTTTCGCCGCCGCCGACGTCAAGATACGCCCACTAGTTATTTCAACCAATCAGCAACGCGAACTAATTATTTCAACCAATCAGCGCCCAGGCACGATCAATCGATTTTTTGAAAAATTCTCTTCAGGTGTGACAAATCTACCGGGAGAACGAACTGTGAACTGAGAAACCTTTCAGTGGCCGATTTTTTTGGCTGATTGAGTAGAGGAGGTTAAATTGCACGGCAAAGACTACTTTTTTCTTGAAATAATTCTATTTTTTTCTAAAGCGTTGCAAAAGATAGGTATGCAACTTTGCAATTAAGCTGAATTTTCCTTTTTTGCTACTCAATAAAGCGGACTTGTGTGAATCAAATATGATCTTGCCGTAGATAACGAATCGATGAGGCAACTGGTAGCAAAAGTTTTGACTGAATCTTTCTTGTTCGTCCGAACGACGTGCACCACAAATGTAAACAAATAATTCGATTTTTTATTAATCCCTGGCGGCCATTTAGTTTTTCGTGAATAATTTAAATTGTTTTTAAACTATTGTTCTCTTGAATAGCCACGAAATTTTTATAGTTCACGATTAATCGGTTGATTGCAAAAGATGAAAGAACTATCGTTTCTCATGAATTTTATGAGACTTTGTATTTTTTACATTAGGCAAACAGTCGTGAAGGCATGCATCAAGTGTAAAACTACAATAGGACCAAAGCATTTAGAGTTTCTGTGAAAATAATACCCAACCCTACGGTTTTGGCACTTTTTGATACCCCAAATCAAGCTGAAATAAATAAGCCGCGCGCGGCTTATTGGAATAAACACGGTAGGTGTTAAAATAAATAGGAGAGATTTTGAGTGCTAAATTTTCGTTGAACCAGGCTTGAACCGATCCTGAGAAATTCATGACAAATTCCACATATTCTTGAATTTCTCAGAATTGGTTAAAGCCGGGTGCACCAAGTTTTCACTGAAAAAATCTCCTCTGTGTTCCAAATTTCAGCTTGCCGAAATGAAAGCAATTGTCATTTTTGGACTCCTTGTATGGTTGATTGGATAGAATACCTAATTCGGCGAGGAAGCTCTCCCAGGTCTGCGCACTTTCTTCAGTGAAGACAGGAAAGACATTTGCCGACAAGTTGTGGAAGACTAGCACAGCTTTGCGATCCCGATCGGCACTGGCAATGGAATTTGTGGAAGATATGAATTGCACTCGGTAGAATTGGCAAGGAAAGATGCATCTCTCTCTACAGTTAATCACTTGCTCAGAAATCTCGGCCGAAAACCCAGTCAGACACTGCTGGTAGAGATGCAGACTGCACTGTGACAACTGGCTGCTATTGCTTGTCAATTTGAACAGCAGTGGACTGCACTGGCACTGACGTTCTATGGCTGCACCATCGCATCTGTCGTCACAATCCTGCTCTGAACCTCTCTGCTCATTGCATGGGGAAGCTCTGCAAATACTGAGCAGGGTAGCACACTGCTCTGCATGCCACCTATAAAATTGCCTCAGGCGAGCCAGTTTATCGGAACCCAACAGCTTGTACAGTGTTTCACTGGTGATCCATATAAGGGGCGTGCAAAAATTACGTAATCGCATGAGGGGGTTCGCCAGATTATTACTATTTATTACGGTGGCGGAGGAGTTGGCGATTTTATTAGGTAATTATTTTAAAGTGCAGAAGCCACTAAAATGGCCATAATTTTAAGTGTTTTTATGTACAGTACATTAGTCTCGATTTGAAGCCGTTGGCCTACATTTTCTCAATTTCACTTAGATGAACGTGTAGATTAGAGGGCAGCTACCGTTTAAGTGAGGTATTTCCAATTTTTTAAATGCTAAATGACACCAGTGACCTTTGAGATCTTATTAACAGTTTATGAGGGGGTCCTTCAGGGACTAAAATTGAAATTGAAATTTTAAATTATTACGTAATGAGGGGGACGGGTCAGGAAATTATTACGAGCGATTATCAGGGGGAAGGCGTCCCAAAATGGGCAAAACCACGCCCCCATAGGTGGTTGACGCGACAATACCTATGTGATGGGGGACGGACCGAGGTCCCTGGTCAGGCCTTGCGGCCGGTTTCGCAACCCTGTTTGTGCACCTTGCATATAGTATCGCCCTTCTTTCACTGATCTTCTTCCACTAACTGCCAGTCCAGCATGCTTGAATCAGACTGGATTGTTCAGTTCGCTCCAACGGTGGGAGCTCCACCCACTAGGAGAGCGGCCCGTTCCGGCGAGCTCCTGGTTGACCACTTCCAGCGAGCCAAGACGGTCTACTCCGATCAAGCATGCTTTCCATTGTGGCTTCCACTGGTGCAATGGCAGATGCAAGTCGGTTGCCATTCACCTACTTGCTCTCACCGGCTCTCGGTGGCCTGGCTGGGTTGGGCTTTGTGCCGACAACCAACTGTTTGCGACAAGAACTTGTCCGCCGAGTGGATGAGACTTAGCCAGTACGCAGGCCTAAACTACACCAACTGTGCTGGCAGGTGGCAGTGGCGTATCTAGGATTTCCGAAAGAGGGCTGTAAAATTTAGAAAGTGCCTGGTTGGGCAAGGGTAAGTAAGAAAATTTTGAAAATTTAGCCTTCAAAATCGCATTTAAAAAGCATTCTTAGCACAAAATATACAGTTTTAATACATAATTCATTAGTTTCGCTTATTATCTACAGACTTTCTCTTCCTACCTCCATCGCAAATGGGGGGTGTACCCACCCTACACCCCCTGGATACGCCACTGGCAGGTGGGTGAGAGAAATTGGCCACCTGTCTAAAAGGATTGAATACCTTCTATGGAACGACTTGTACACTCTAGCAGCAAAGATGGTGGTCGACTCTAGCAGCAAAGATGATGGTAAATTTCGACCTTTTGTTCGACTGGACATGACCCTGCGTCAACGCCAAGCCGATCGGGAACTGAGGGATAGGTGCAAAGCAATGAATACTGTAGGTCATCCTGATTATGATCCAAATTTCTATTGGAAGATTTCGGGTGGGCGCCATGTTAAGGTGCCAAAAAATGTCATGTAGGGGGTGACGCGCAACTAGGTAGTTCTTTGTTTTATCTGTTCAATTGTCAATGCCTTAACACATGCTCTAAGCTACCCCAGTTCTCTATTTTCGCTGAAAGTTCAAATTTTAATGTTCTTTGTTTAACTGAAACATGGCTAAAACCTTTTGTACCAGATTCTTTCTTAAAGTTACAACATTTTTATGTTTTTCGAAAAGATAGACAAGATAGGCAAGGAGGAGGCGTTCTAATTGCTGTAAGAAAGGGCTTAGTAGTAACAGAAGTTTCTGTACCCCATACTGATGTCTTCGATGTTGTGGCTGTTGATCTTTCCTATCCAAATTTAACAGTACGTTTAGCGTGTGTCTATTTCCCGCCTAATTTACCGTGTTCTGAAGTTAGAAACTTGGTTCAAGAATTACGTTCTTTAACTAATACGCATTCTAGCCTAATTATTTGTGGCGATTTCAATTTTCCGGCGATAATCTGGGAGGATTTGGAGGCAAAATTTGTACCACAGTCAATTTTACCATTTGCAAATTTTTGTGCCGAATTTTCACTTAAACAGTTCATCACTTTCGCAACTCGTTTAAATCCACCAAACATTTTAGACCTTTTCTTTGTAAACGATCAAGAATTAGTTCATTCTGTATCCGAAACCGAGCCTTTTGTTAGCAGTGATCACTTACCAGTTTCCATTCGATTGAACTTTAGTGCAACATTGGCATATAGTGAGGCGGTAAAAGGACCTAATTTTCGAAAAGCTTGTTACGAAAAGGTAGGCAAATTTTTGTCGCAGATAAATTGGGATAATGAGTTTCAATTTTGTCAGTCAGTTCAGGATCTTTGGGATATTTTCGCTAAAGTTTTAGACCAATCTGTCTTGGTCGGAGTTCCAGAAACTTTTTCCTCGCCTGGGGGGAAAAAGACCTGGCCTCCGGACTTGAAAGCCAAACTTAATAAGAAACGTAGGCTCTGGAAAAAACGTAATGTTTCTGACTCTAATATGCAAAAATATTTGGATTTCGTCAATTTTTTTCGTTCAGAGGTTCTTAGATTTGAGAGAGATAGTGAACGCAAAATGATTCAGTCGGCAGATAATAATGAGTTTTATCGATACGTTAATAGTAGACTAAAAACTAAACGTAGTATACCTACTTTGAAAGCTGAGAATGGTGAAAATGTTATTACTGGAAAGGGTAAGGCTGAGGTTTTCTCTCGTATGTTTGCGTCTGTTTTTGTACAAGACGATGGTATTTTACCTCAATTCAATAGAAGGGTAACTGAAAATTCACATATTTCGCAAATTGCTATTACAGAACAGGAGGTGGTCAAGGTTTTTCTGGGTTTTAAGTCTAAATTCTCTCGGTCACCCGATGGGTACCCCATAGCTTTTATTAAGAATATTATTTATCATGTCGCTACACCAGTGACCAGAATTTTCCGTACTTCCTTCTATACTTCAGCATTACCATCAATATGGAAAACTGGAATTGTTTCTCCGATATTTAAGAAAGGACCAGGTTCAGATCCACTAAATTACAGACCAGTTAGTTTAACCTCATATTTTTGTAAAGGTTTGGAGAAACTGATTTATAATCAAGTTTTTGATTTTCTGCATGAAAAAAAAGTAATTACCAAATACCAGCATGGTTTTCTGAAAGGAAAGTCCTGCGAAACAGCCTTGTTGGAGTCTGTAACGGATTGGACTTTAATTTTGCGCAAGGGTCTTTCAGTTGATGTTGTTTACCTTGATTTCAAAAAAGCATTCGACTCGGTTAGTCATAAGAAATTGCTTCTCAAATTGCAGGCATATGGTATAGACGGTTTGGTGTTGAGTTGGATTAGAGCCTTTCTGATGGGTCGTAGTCAAGTGGTCATGGTTGATGGAGTGTCTTCGGGAGACCTCCCAGTGTCTTCCGGGGTGCCCCAAGGCTCTATACTCGGTCCTTTACTTTTTATATTATATATAAATGACCTGCCTGACCTTATTACTAACCGGAGTCTAGAATTTAAATTATATGCTGACGATGTGAAACTTTATGCGGAAATCTCGAGCTCTGATTCTTTTGAAGTCATTCAGACTGCTTTAAACCGTATTTTAGAATGGGCTAATACGTGGCAATTGAGTTTGGCTGTGACAAAATGCCAGGTTTTAACAATTTCCAGGCAAATGAATCCACTCTCTTTTCCTTATTTTACAGAAAACCAAGAGTTGGCTAGAGTAGAGGTAGTGAAAGATCTCGGGGTTCTAGTGAATACTAAATTGAATTTTTCCGATCACTGCAATCAAGTGGTTCAAAAAGGCTTTTCAAGGTTAAATCTTATGTTCAGAATTTTGCAATTTTCAGACCTCGAAGATCTTATTAAAGCCTATAAAACGTATATTCGTCCTTTAGTTGAAACCGCCACAGTCATTTGGTCGCCATATACGGCTAGAGATATTTCGAAAATTGAAAGTTTGCAGAGGAGTTTTACTTTTCGTTTGTTTCGTAGATTCCAATTTCCATACGCTAATTATGCAAATAGATGCAAAATTTGTAACTTAGAAACCTTGGAAATCCGTAGGTTGAAACACGACGTCATTTTTATGTATAAAATAGTACACGGATTAATTAGTACGGAAATTCGCACACGTCTCCAGTTTGACAGGTCGGGTACTAAACTTAGTCCTTTCTACGGTAGCGATTGGACGTCTAACTCTTTCCTTTCACGTGTCATTACGAATTACAATAATATTCCTGAAGAACTTAGAACGCGATGTAATTTACGTAGTCTGTCAGAGTACGTAAATTCCGCAGAATTTGTTGAACTGGTGACTCGCTAGGGTATCGTGAGTGTTTGTGTTTGTGATCGGGGTGTTCCGTGCTTGTGTCACCCCCTTTTGCTGTTACTAATTTGTCCTCCGGGACTAGTCATTTTGTTCTTTTCTGATAAAACTTCATTCATTCATTCACAGAGCAGACACATGCACAAAGACGGTAGTGATTTGTCCCAGAGTGGCAGAGGCCCGATTGCTTGCCAATGTACGTCCATCGATCAGCAAAATTGCAGGATCAGGAGAACGGACGGGCCTGCAGCTACTGTTGTTTGTGTATACTGTACACATACAGATTTACCATACACAAACATACACATTCTGTTTACAATGTGTACAGTCCATGTGCGCATAGCTTATAATCTCTGAACGCCACTCTGTCTTTGTTCATCTGGTGGGACATACAATACAATATGAACTAGGTTTTATTATCTCGACGCGAAATATAAGACAACCGTAAGCTGCGTAAACTTCCTTCGCCGCCGATCTTACACAGCGCTCAATGCTGGAGGGAAAATTAAGACAAAAAAGAAAAAACTCTTTTATCAGATTCAATCAGAGGAATTCAACTGGTTGAGGAACGTATTAATTGTAATTGCATTCGCATAATATACAACAGGGATGGATATTTTTCCGAAAAAACCTCGGCCTGTCTTTCTTCAGTTTTTTCCCCGGTTTTTTTCCAAAATCGGGGGAAAAACTCCAGCTCAAGTTCTGACTATCCTAGCGTGGTTTTACGATTTCTAACGCTTTCCATCGCCTTCCTCAGTCTTTTCTGAACGACACGTCTTACATCGATATAAATCAGAAACAGGCATATGAAACAGTCTCTGACAGGCTCCATTAATAAACGCTGTATGCAAAGTTCCTTTTTGATTTAGATTGCCAAATTTGGTCTGTTCTGTTGTTTTTCTAACAGTTTTGAGTCAGTGTGGCTTTTGGCTCAGACCCCCCGGCCGGCGCCAGACCCCCCTAACCCCCCTCCCCCCATCGGCGGATGACCTGTTACATGTATGGTAGAGGGCTGTAAGTTGGCACACTAATACTACTTGACGAGTGATTCAACTGCTGCAGAGGAATTCCCACCCATTTCGACGCTCCACGCTCGCGATATAAGCCCGCGAAAATCGGCTTGCTTCTATGTGAAAATTTCCAACTTGAATTTCTTTCTTACTGACAAGGGTTGGGACTTATAAATTGGGGTTTTTAGGTAACTTTTCGAGCAGATTAAGAATTTTTAGTACAAGAATTAAGAATTAATTAAGAATTAAGAATTAATTAAGAATTTTTAGTATTTTCGCCCTGCTTTCGAAGCCCCTAGCCAGTGTGGTGCACTTTTTTATCTAGGTAACTAGGTATACCTAATATTACCTAGTTAATATGCGGGAAAAGTACCTAGATTTACTTTACCTAGTTGCTGGTAACTCTAGTTTACCTAGTTTTACTTCACCTAGTTTTAAATCCACATAACTAGGTACTTCTAAGTAGAACAAGTTTACCTAGTTTGATATTTTCAGTTTTACGACGCTTTTTCAGTCAGCAAACCTTCAAATTTCCGGCTTTCCCACAATTACAGTGGCCCAGAGAATGAATTTCTGACTTATTTGATCAATAAAATACAAATATTTACTTGAAATGTGTCAAATTTCGTAAATTTTAACTCCACTAACTTCATCATTGTTCTATTGAACCAAAAATAATATTTTGACTTGATTTTGAGCGTTTTAGGTTTACCTAGTATTACCTAGTTTTTCTGGGCTTTATCTAGTATTACTTTACCTAGTTTCTTAGCTGAGAACTTTACCTAGTATTACTTTACCTAGTTTTTTAGGTGACAACTTTACCTAGTATTACTTAACCTAGTTTCAAATTTTCAAAATGCACCACACTGCCCCTAGCTCGACTGGAACCCCCGTCTTATACATATCTTTTTATCTTAGAATTTCGTAGCGCTATTCAACAGCTACATTTTGGTATAAAATATTAAAGAATTGAGAGGTAGATTTTTTAGAAAATTGACTTTGAATGTCAAAACCTGGAAAAATCGCCAACTTTCAATGTGCTCGAAAATGTCGTAAACGATTACTAGACTTAAATCGTAATTGGGGCTTTAAGTTAACTTTTCGAGTAGATTAAGAATTTTTAGTCCAAAATTGTTTTTTTATGAAAACAAAATTTTTCGCCTCCCTTTTGGAGCCCCTAACTCGACTGGAACCCCCTCAATACATATTTTATATTTTAGAATTTCGTAGCGCTATTCAAGAGCTACATTATAAATACATACTAAAATTGACTTTGAATGTACCTGCTGAAAAACCTGCCTTTCATCCATATATTTGCCGGCTTCGTTCATTCAAAGTCAATTTTCTCAAAGACCTACCTCTCAAATCTTGAATATTTTATACCAAAAGGTAGCTCTTGAATAGCGCTACGAAATTCTAAAATAAAAAATATGTATAGAGAGGGTTCCAGCCGAGGTAGGGGGCTCCAAATGGAGGCCAAAAACTTTGTTTTCACAGAAAACAATTTTGGACTAAAAATTCTTAATCTGCTGGAAAAGTTACCCAAAAGCCCCAATTTTTAAGTCCCAACCCTTGTCAGTAAGAAATAAATTCAAGTTTGAAATTTTCGTTCCATAGTTAAGCAAGCCGATTTTCGCGGGCTAATACGTTGTATCTCGAGCGCGGAGCGTCGAATTGGGAATTACTCTGCAGCAGTTGAATAACTCATCAAGTAATATTAGTGGGCCAACTTACAAGGGGCCGTGCAAAAATGACGTCATCGATTTTTGGCCATTTTTCGACCCCCCTCCCCTTGTCATCGGTTGTCATCATTTTCCAACCCCCCTCTAAAAGCGAAAAAATGACGTCACTTTTTTCCAACCCCCCCCCCCCCCGAATTTGCAAAAATTTCTGCATTAAAATGAGCAATTTTTGGGACAATAGTTCTTAGATTCTTCTAGTTATTCTTCAAAATCCTTCTAGATTTTCTCCGGTTTAGAAACAGTTTGTTTTTAGAAGCTTTTTCGTTATTTTTAAGAAAATCAAAGAGAAAAATTCGAAAATCTACTAATTTATCACAATTCAGTGAAAAACCCATCGACGCAGTAATTATTCTTTCTGGTGAAGGTAGAAAGAAAAAACCTGTCAAAATTAGAGAAACGAAAAAATTCATTACTAAACGTGTCAAAATTAGAGCCCTACGCGGGGCGGTCGGCGGGCGGCCGGCCTGGCCTGGAATGGAATATCAAATTTCGACTCCGCCCGGATGACATTTTACGCTGGACGGCCCGGCCCGTTCCGGGAGAGCTAAAATCGCCGAAATATCTTGCAAAATCACTCGTGCGAGAACTACGTACAGTACAGTACGTACAAAATAAACATTTCTAATGACGCAACAAACCTAAACATAAAACACATTTAAAGAAAAGCTTGTTTTTTGGCTAAAGTACAACCTACATTTTAAAAAGTAACCCAATCCATGCTGGGCAGGCTCCAACCGGAACAACCCAACCAAAATTCTCTGCCGGGCGGCCTGTGCAGGGCTCTAATGACGACCAGAATGCGTTTTAAATGCGTTTTTGAAAGTTAGTTTTTCAAAATTTTCTCACCCTGGTTGGTCAGAATCCCAACCAGGCCTCCTCATACCACTAAAACTGTTAATTTTAAGCTAAGAATGCCTTTAAAATGCGTTTTTGAGGGCTAATTTCTCAAAATTTCCCTATGAGACAAAAGTGACGTCATCATTGGCCGACCCCCCTCCCCCCTTGTCATCGGTTGTCATCATTTGGCAAACCCCCTCCCCCTAACCGATGACGTCATTTTTGCACAGCCCCATATACACATTTGACAGAATGTGTATACACAGCATTGGGAAAATGCAATACAGTACTGTACCTCGTGCCCAGCTGCCAGGACAAAACCTCAGCCAGCTCGTAGTTGTATTGATTTCTGAATGACTGATCCAGTGCCTCTGCGTACATCTTTACATTGTTCTGCGCAATCACTTCGCTTTCTCTTGTCAAGGGGCCTTCCAACTGGAACACTATTTCAAACTCATCCCAGGTTATCAAATTGAGACTGTGCAAGGAGAAGTTTAGTCCAGCTCTGCTGTAGTGATCTGTAGACAATCCTCGTTCTGCCTGTGTCAGCACTGAGATGGTGATGTCCAGTTCCAGTCGGCCAAGTTCGAGCGAGAACTTGTCAAGAATTTCAGCCTCAGTCAGATTCATGGACAGAACTCGCTGATGGATTGAATAGCCAAGCAACTCGGATCGACAGTTCTCCAGCGTCTTTCGATTGTAATCATGTCGCCTTGACCACTGTCCAGTTTGGGGAATGTAGTAGGCTTTCAGCTGACGTTCGTGTTGCGTGAGACAAGTGAAATAGTAGCAGTAGAAGGCGATTAGTTCGTAGTTCCATTTTTCGTTTAGCAACCGTTCTTTGCTGCTGAGCCGCGCAAATGTCTGATTGATTGATTCAGGCAGTGTTGGCCAGGAAAGGTTTTTGGGCAGCTCATCCTCATAACCGAACAAGCTAAACCCGGTTAGAGACGGCAGTCTACCTGTGAAATGTAGAAAGAGGTTGGGTGTGTAGGGCAGTTGGTCGGCGGTTCCCATAGCGATTGAGGTCACTGTCCGACCGGACATGACTGTTGAACCAATTCAGAGACATTCTTAATGGTCATAAATCCAAACAGAACAATAATCACGTACCAAAGGACGATTTCTGCTTTTCGGGAGGTGGCAGAGATGAAGGAGAAACCAGAGATAGGAGTGTACTGGAAGAATTTGTTTTGGCGCAACCAGAAAAACCGTGACCGGCTCTTCTGCTCTCCTTCTGACTGCATGGTTAGAAGAGAGATACCAAAAATAAAACAGTTGACTGGTTGGCCGCACTGTATATACATACGTACAATTAGTAACTTTTCAACAACCGGTTTGCAGAAGTCTGACGTTTTATTTGAAACCTATCGAGGCGATGGGAAGTAGTCGACACTAAGCCCAACCCAGGCCATCGAAAGTAGTCAGGAATGGCAAGTACCTAGATAAATGGAAATCAAACCTTAGCTGCTCGCACACCAAATATTTTTCCGAAAAAAAGCTCGGCCTGTTTTTTTCAGTTTTTTTTCGGTTTTTTCCTAAATCGCGGAAAAAACACCAACCCAAGTTCTGAGTATCCTAGACTGCTTTGATTATTGCTAACGCTTTCTAGCGCGTTCCTCAGTCTGTTCAAAGCAGAAATACACGTGTTGCATAGATATAAATAAATCACGAAACAGGCATGCAACAGTCTCTGACAGGCTGCATCAATAAAAGCTATATGCAAA
>JASANB010007166.1:0-21472 GCA_030248155.1 Sabatieria punctata
TGGCATAAAATGAAAACACAGAAAAACTTAAAAAGTCTGTTTACCAGTGTTTGGGCCTACGTGACTCTTAGCTGGACACAAAAATGGGCCTGGCTGGCGGTTAATATCAGAGCCCACCAGGGAGTCAGTAAATATGTTTGTTGCTAGCTTGCTAAGTACTTATTAAAACTGAATTGCAGCGGCGCAACCAGTACAAACAGTTAATTTTTGAATAGCATTTTGAAGACCACTTTCTAAAAAAAATTTCGCAATGACATCCCAAGTTGGAAAATTTGCGTCACTTTTTCAAAATTATGGGTACGCCTCTGATGTTAAATAGGACATCTTTTGGCATTCCAAACACAAGTTCAGTATCAAAGTGGCTCTGACTTGGTAACTAATTATATAGACAGACTGATTCCTTCTTGGTTTTATTTCAGACCGGGGTGCGTCAAGACAATTCCAAACTTTAAAAATAAACCCAACAAACACTTGAGTAGGTATCATGTCAGGACACGTAGGGAAGAGCAGATTTCACCTAACAAGCTAGCTTGGCACATCCTTACTCAGCAGTGCCAAATCCATTAAAACGTACCCAAATCTCAAGCTGTGTTCAAAGGCAGAAGTGTTGTTGAAAGCGAATGAGTGGCTGATGGACGAGTCTATGTGAGTGAGTAATTGGGCGACGGGCATAACCTCGCACCGCACACAAACCACTCTCACTGCGCCGTTGCCTCGGTTACCGATTTCCGCTCGTGCTGCCCACAACTTCGCACTGAAAATTTCAAATCGCCTAATTATAACACCACTGCTTGCTTCCGCCCCACGCTAAACTCTCTCTACGTATATCGATCAGTTAAACGCTAGCCCAACTAAATCTCATCAGAATCAACGACCGCAATAATAAACAACAAACTAATCAAACGCGCAGCAAACAGGGAAGTTCGAAGGGCGACAAGAATAATATTAATACTAAACGCTAGAGTGCGAACAATACCGGAAAAACCCAATAGCCAATACGAATACCTGATGAAGCCCCAATATCATAATACAGATGGGCCTGTTTAGGATAGTCGTTAGTTTCTCAAGAGAGCGTCAATCTCCTCAACGCTTGAAATTTCAACGCATAATACAGGGTGTGTCAAAAAAAACAACTCAGCAGAGTTTTTGCTGTAGCAACTGCAAATCTCAACCGATTTGAATGAATCCTGCTTTAAATGAAAGATAAATAAATTCTTGAAAGACTGGTGAAGGCCCTATTAAGATACGATGCTTAGTTCCTGAGATATTTTCCTTCAAACTAAAAACAGAGATTTTGGCAGTGAACAAGAGCGATTCCGTTGCACTTCACAACAAAACGGATTCCTACTGCTGAGGGGCAACAAGACTTTTACAAATGAAGTAACCAAGCATGTGTGGCACCAGAAAAACCTCGTTACGTTAGCCCTAAGCAGTAGGAATCGGTTTTATTATGAAGTGCAACAGAATAATAAAAATCGCTCTTGTTCATAGCCAAAATCTGTTTTGACTTTGAGTGCAAATATCTCAGGAACCAAGCATCATATCTTAATAAAAGCTTCACCAAACTTTCAAGAATTAATTTATCTTTCATATAAAATAGGACTCACTGAAATCGGTCGAGATTTGCGGTTGCTACAGCAAAAAATCTGCTGAGTTGTTTTAATCTCTGTTGTGCACTGCCAAAATCTCTGTTTTGATTTTGAAAGCAATTATCTCAGGAACTAAGCAACGCATACTAATAAAAGCTACACCAGTCGTTCAAGAATTTATTTATCTTTCATTTAAAGCAGGATTCATTCAAATCAGTTGAGATTTGCGGTTGCTACAGCAAAAAATCTGCTGGGTTGTTTTTTTTTTGACGCACCCTGTACATTCCATTGTTTTCAGACATTCTCCGAATTTATAGGTCTTTTTAGCGAACATTTGCGGAAATAACAGTTTCCGTTTCAACGCTATTTCTATAGTTACCCAATTTCACAAATTGCTGAATTTCTCAAGATTTGGATCGAACTTTTAACACAAAACTCTCGCCATTTTTGCCCCATTATGTTTCAAAATTTTCAGCATATTTAATAAAAATTTACGAAAATGGAGCAAAAGAAATAGACCCATTGTCATTTTCGGAAGGGGTAAACAACCTATTGCATGCTTACCAATTTATTTGTTTGTAGGGTAAAGCATAAGACATAACAGAGAAGTCTCGGACTGGGGTCTCCGCCCACTCGACATTGGCCTGGGGACAGAACCAAATATGAAAATACCGAACACCGAAGCCCTTTTTGGGAACCGAATAATACCGAATGTCATTATGCTCAGCTTATAATGCAAAACGGTGGCAAGGTAGGTACAGTAATCAAGTAAAGGGCTTAACTGACTTTTAAGGGTACCTCCTTAGGGGTCCCTCCACTATTTATTAATTAATCACTTTCTTGCTTGGGCTTAGGCTTAGGGCTCAGGCTTAGGAGTCAACTGAATACGGTAGATAAAGTTGAAATTTTTGTTACGGACCCCTAAAAGTCAGTTTTGCCCAAGTGAAGTTTCTCTAAAAAATTATAAGTTCTCCGAAAATGCTCATAAAAACGCACATGTAATAGGATTCGGTTGACATTGTCGGTAATTTTTGCATGAATAATCTCCAAAAATAGTTATCCAACATTTAGAATTTTTTACCTAATTTTAACTGATAAATTCTATCAGATTAGCTAAAATTCTTCAATTCCCATATTTTATTATTCAAATAGAAATACCGAATTCGAATAGCACTGATAAGTAGTAACCGAATTATTTGGTTTACTTATACTAAATAATACCTAACTTCTTACTTCGGTTGCATCAATAGGCCAGACCAGATCGGATGACCACATTCCGATTTTCTGGAAACTAATTTGCATTTTCAGCAAACTTTTTGGGTTTTTTCTAGAAATAAAATTCACACACTAAATAAAGCGATTTTTGAGCGCAAACAAACTTGCTTTTTTGAAGAGAAGACAAGAGACTTGAGGGCAAAACTGGCTTTTAGGGGTCCCTAATGAGGGCGTACATCTCAGGATCTACCCTAAGCAGAGCACATTAATGAAAATTTCAGCAATCTTTTAAGAATTTATTTATCTTTCATTTAAAAAGGATTCATTCAAATCCGTTGAGATTTGCAGTTGCTACAGCGGTGGCAAAACTGACTTTTAGGGGTCCCTAGCAAAAATTTCAATTTTATCTGCCGTATTCAGTTGACTCAACAGCCTAAGCCTGAGCCTAAGCCTAAGCCTAAGCAAGAAAGTGATTAATTAAAAGAGGTATAATGGAGGGACCCCTAAAAGTCAGTTATTAAGCCAGACTTGAGGAGAGCTGAAATTCCTGAAAAATCCCAAAAACCTAAAACTCCGACCCATATTTCCAAAACTTCCAGAAAAAATGACTAGCAACTCTAATCTGGAATGTTTTCCTCTAATCTGCTGAAAAACAGCAACTCCTGGTGTCTTATATTGACGGGGAAGAAAGAAAACTCCTTCTTCATCCTTCCTTACCTGGGGCAACCTAGCATGGAAGAAACCCCTAATAATATGGCAACCTTTTGGCGCCGCGAATTTTGATTGAAACCTGCCGTCTGCTTCGGTAGCTTTATTAGTAGATTTGTCCATACATGTAACAGGTCATCCGCCGATGGGGGGAGGGGGGTTGGGGGGGTCTGGCGCCGGCCGGGGGGTCTGAGCCAAAATTTTGGGAGGGGGGTAGGGCACTAAAAAACGCTCAAAAATCGAAAAAAAATCGCAATTTTTGGGCTAAAAATCGCTAATTTGGGCTGAAATACAGCTAAAAAGTGCTGTTTTGCAGGCGATTTTGGCAATTTTTGTGTCTGAAATTGTAAAAAATTGCAAAAATTTGCTCAAAAATTTACTTGCCAGAAAAATCGGAGGGGTGGGGGTCGGCGAAATCGTCTCGGGGGAAAGGGTCTGGCCTAAGTCGGGTGGGAGGCAGACCCCCCTGCTACATGTATGTATGTATCTGTCTGTCTGGCCTATAAATTATTATATTTTAGTTAGGAAAGAAAGCAAACAGGGTTGCCAGGTTTCAAAGGCAGTTCACTCCTAGAAATACCCTTAAAAAACTCCTAGAAACCCCTAAAAATTTAAAAAAATCCTAGAAAAAACTCCTAAATTTTAAAACACTTAAAATTTAATAAACGATTTTTTTCAGTAGAATTTGGTGAGCCAGACAGTTTACCAGTGACGTATCCAGGATTTTGTAAAGAGGATGAATATTTTGAAGTCGCCAGTGTAGGAAAATTTTAAAAATTAGCCTTCAAAAACGCATTTAAAAGAGATTCTGAGCATAAACTATAGACAGTTTTAGTGCGTAATTCATTCGTTTCTCTTTTTGACAGATTTTTTCTTCCTACCTCCCCCGCGAACGGGATGTACCCGCCAAAAACCCTCCTGAATACGCAACTGCAGTTTACTATCAAAGTAAAGTGTAAAAAAGGTTTGACAATCCTATGAAATCGTTTGATATCAATAAAAAATCTACCTAGCCTATGAATTAGGATTTTCTCATTCCTATCCGTCAAATCTTATGTAACTCCAGGTAAAACAGAGGTAATAGAATAGGTATATTGTATCACAGCTGCAAGGCTAGCTAGCTGAATCATTAATTTAAGTTTTACTGTGTTAGACAGGTCAACCATTAATCTATCGCGAAATTTGTTCGTTGAACCTACAATGTACTGTAGGACAAAGAAGGCCGCAATGCAAACATCATGACACAATTAGATAAGGACAAAGATATATAAAAGTGGAGCAAAGTTCATCTCATCAGTTCACAAAACAAAAGTTGCCCAACCAAACTTCATTTTCTAGCTAGGACCAGGTGATTTATTAGAGAAAACCAGCGATATGAAGCGACATGAAGCTGAAAATCCTAAAAGAATCCTAGAAAAATCCTAAAAATCAAAAACTCCGACCCAGAATTTAAAAACTCCTAGAAAAACCTCCTAACTCCAATCTCAAAATTTTCCTCCAATCCCAAATCAAAAACTCCTAGATCTAGGAGGAAAACTCCTAACCTGGCAACCCTGAAAGCAAATTTTATTTATGTTATGTTATGGGGGAAAAGAGCCACTAATTAGTAATTACACATCCACCGTATCGTATGATTTTGGCATTGTCGTAGGTTTAAAAAAGTCGTTCCTGGAGACTGCCTTGTTTATGGGGCAAATTCAAAAAAATCTGAACTTGTTCCTGACATACACAATATATACTATTTTGATTCATGAATGAATAAATGAAAATTGGTTGAAAAGCGCAAGCAAGGTTAGACTGGCGCAAAAAACTTTTATGATCTAATCAATGTCTCCACTGCAATATCTCCCAGTCAAACCGGTAATTGGTGCCAGGTCCGTCCGAGCAGTCAGCACCACTGTAGATCGCTCAAAAGATACCAACGTACGACGACGTATAACGAGCGAAATGTGCAAGATAACTGTATAGTTGTATTGGTACAGTCCGTTTGCAGCACTTATTTTTTCGAAAAACAAAATATGTTTGCTGGTTTACGAAATGCATATCACGTAAGCTCTACTAAATTCTGGATTTTGTTTACAGCGTGATGTTTTTCTAGTTGGCAACCAGAAGAAAATGGGACTCGTTTCTTCTCACGTTGGGTCTCCTGCTGGCCATTACTCAAGGATTAATGTTTTCAGTGCTCAGTGTGTTAGTTGGACAACAAATGGCGTCGCTAATAAGCGATTTTAGCTCGACAGTCACGGTACCAGTTTGCTAAACTGAATTATGCGTATAGTAACAGGGTTGGGTGCGTCTCCCCTCCACGGTGCCGGCCCGGAAGGGAACCACTGCCCGGAGTTGATTTTTTCTACCCTCCATTCCTCTACAATTTTTTTACAATTTCAGAGACAAAAATTGCTAAAATTCAATGTAAAACAGCTACCTTTGTTTAGCTGTCTTTTATGTCTAAACTAGATTTAAACGATTATACGTAAAATGTCCACTTTTATTTAGAACTCTTCCCAATTTTGACTCCATACCTCCAACCCCACTGTATTCACTGTATGTGTGCTGAATTCAAAGTGCATAGAACAATTTTTTAGATCAATGGGTCGTCGAATATTACTCAGTTTCCTGAAAAATCAGTCACATTCATTCGACAGGGCTTCGCAATTACTCTATTTACGCTAATTATTTCTATTGGAAAGGTAAAATATGCGTGCACTGTGCGTTTTCCGGCCTAAGCGCCTGCGTTTTCACGGTTTTAGGGACTTTTTCCAAGACTGCCAGCCCTGCGACAAGTAGCAGCGGTAGAAAACGAAATGGTAGAAGCACTATTAAAGAAACCGGTTTTGGAATTACAGCAGGTCAAAACTGGTCAGCTTATCGCCTTGAAACAGATGTAAGAGCAAACATTACAGAGCACCGGAGTTTACCATGGGTCTTTTTCTGGCCGACCTGAAACCATGAATTCTTTGCATGCACTGCACAGACAGTTTAAACAAAACAGTTAAACAGTTTAGACAATATAAAAGTTTAAAATGTAGTACATACGATGAATTTTTTCTCAAGGTTGTAGCTTGCCCGAAAGTACTCTCAAAATTGGCGGATAATTCCCTCACTCACTAATAGAAGACTGTTTCAGTTACGTCGACAACCTACTTGAAGCTTCGTTTGCCTTACCGAACTTGTTCTTCATCTTCTCTGAGCTGGTTGTTAGCTACTGTTTCTGTGTTGCGCTTGACTGGAAATTGGCCTTGGTCACGTTGTATCTCGTGCCTACTACAGTAACCCTGTTACAATGGAAAAGTCAGCAAGTGCAAATGTGCAAATCTGGGCAAAACGTGCAATTAAATCTGATTATTTCAGTACTGGAAGAAGTATGCAGATGCAGAGAACCGATGGTTTTCACGTGCCAGCGCTACCGCGCAAGAATGTCTAAGCTGCATCAGTACGGTGCTTTCTTTGAATGGACAAAACCATTTCCTTCAAAAGTAAAGCAATACACTGTTCATCAATCTTCTCAAATTTATACTGTAGGTATGAAGCAGAAATCCGGCAGGGTGTAGATGCGTTCAGCCGAAGAACGTGCACAACAGGGTTCTTTTATGCGGCAGATCGTTGTTTGGCCATGTGTACGCAGGGCAAGGCCCCCTGTATTGCTAAAATGGAAACTTTTGGAAACTCGGCGGTTGCGGGTTTCCAAAGTACAGAACAATGTATATTTTCGGTTCTGTCGTTGGAAATGCACTAGTACAACACTGCTAAGTCCCTCAGAATGCTGTTCACTGCTTCTAAGTAGCTCTACGCATTATTTAAGATGCATTTTGCGAGAAAGTCAGTTTAGGTGAGGAAGAAACGGGGCAAGTAGGGTCATCTCACGGATCTGGCTGATATTAATATTGCTTAAAATAGAGCTCAATCGAAAACTAACGGTGGATGCCCGGCCACCAGCAACCCCCTCGAACCGGAGCTACACCCCATCAAAGTTGCGTCGGCAGGGATTTTCGGGTTCATTTTCTGGTGTCTGACAGTCTCCATTCAAACGATCACCCTTCATTCATTTCTTACTAGGCTCCCGACTCGCCTATGGTGTTGTAGCTGTTCTAATGGCCTTTCATATTCTGGTACTCCCGTTTCCAGATCTTAGCTGGTTAGCAAGATATTCACCGAAAACTACGAAATTGCCGCAAAATGCCACTCGTTTTTTTTCGAAAAATCTTTATAACTTTTTGTGCAAAGGCCCTGCCAAGCTAATGTTTTTTAACAAAGGTTAGGCATGAGTTGGCCAAACAAACTGAGCGCATTAAGTGTGCTGTTTAGCGGAGGGGGTGTTTTGGCCTCTCAAAGGTGTTCGAAAAATTTTTTACCGCAAAGCTTAATGGTTAGCATTCTGTTCGATGCAGTTTTGTGTGCTGAGCTCGAAAATGCATTCGGTTTAGCTAGATTCGCTCTGGATCAGGTGAAAATTGCCTCCAAATTTGAGACCAACAGTATTTCTTGAGTGGCACTACTCATTAGTGTTACCATAAACCGCGGTACAAAGCAGTTTTTCTTATGTAGTTTTTGCTGCTGATTCCGAAAATAACCATGTTTTTGCTCTACGTGGCCTATTTGGGATCAGAAATTGTCAAAGAGAGCGGTGCTCATCACCAGATATTGTACCAACATGTGATATTCAACTCAGAGTTGGACAGATCGAACGAGAAGAGTATGAGAAAGTAGAGGAACAGTGTTCAACGCCTTGGGCTACACCCCCTTCCGGTTTTGAAGGGTCGGATTAAGGTTTTTATCACGTTCATACAGTATGTACAGTTTGTAAATTTCTACTTTGCTGATAAGCTACTGAAGTTTATTGTTTGCAGTATCTCAGCCAAAATTATTATTGTTGTTTATTAACCTGATTGTTGGATAGTTGTAGAAAAGTTGATAATCGATATTGATTTCTACTGTGATCGTAGTAAAGTGTCGCGGTTGAAATCAGCGTGAAAGAAAACCCTACTGTCATTCAATGACAATTCACCAACACACCACTTTGTGTGTCAAACATTGTGGTTGCCTGACTTTAGCCGAAATTAACAAAAAAATGATCGTTAGAATCGTGTTATTTTTCGTTTTTAGCATAGACAAAACTATAGTTCGTTGTTAGATCTTTAAAACTAATATCTTTGGCCAACTTCACAGCTTTGTCGTTGTTTTCTTTGTTTTTGGCGTGATTGTTAGTATTTTGGCAGTACTTGTGTGAAAAATCGATAATCGATATCGATTTCTACGGTGATCGTAGCCAATTGTAAGTGTGACAGTTGACATCAGCGTGCCAGGAAACCCTAGTGTGATCTCTCTCGCAATGACAACCCGCCGACCCACCACTTTTCATGTCAGATTGGTGGTTGCTTGACTTGAGCTGAATTAACAAAAAATCGCTTGATAATCATGTTATTTGTCGTTTTCAGCATCCTCAAACACTTCAGTAAACGCAATCCTGCCCCGGCCGTAGTTTAAACCCATCACCGCATTTATTGATCTCGCAGCAATACAGGTCCCCCGTCCCGTGTACGCAAGCTGTTGTGTTCTGGCATGGACCACGGTATACACATGGACACGAAGCTGAAAATTCTCCCTATACCACAGTTGCGCGACCCCGAAAATCGACCGAATCAACAAACTGGTGCCTAATCGAAGAAGTACAACGAACGGACAAGTAGCATAGAGATGTATTTCAACTGTGGCACTGCAAAGCAATAATACAGTCATCGTCAGCACGAGATTTTCACCAAAACAGAGACCATATGCAGAAATTTGCACAGACAACGACAAGATCACACAAAAACGTATCGCAGTCAAACATTCCTAGACTTGAGCTTATAAGCCTTATTAACAATATTCAACTTACTAGAGCTATCAGACAACTTCTTGACAAGATTCTTGCACAGGCAATTACCTATTTTCGAAATCAAAATACGAGAAAACTCATGACCCCGACGGCATGAGAAATCAGTGCCTAAAATGTCATAAACCGGTTGTTCTTCTTCCAAAAGCAACAGCACAGCTTCAACGAAAGTGGCTTTAATGCTGTGGAAACTGCAACAATGGCGAATAGAGAGTCTGCTCAGCAGTGATACAGGAATAAACCAGTCAGGCTTTCCAGCAAATTCCGCAGGCAACAACGCTGGGCACAACCAAGCCACCGCGGTTGACCTGATCTATCTATCAGCTGACCTATTTTTTTGCGAATCGCTGTTCTCCACACTCAGCTCAGACAATTCGTCAACGTCGGCGTTTGGATCGACCAGAATGTCTTAGCAGGCATCGCATTTTGTAAGTCTGAGAAGCGACCGCACAAAAGCACCGCAGACATAGAAAACAACGTTAGCGTCCGTGCAGTAATGGTCAGATTGGCTTGGCTGTCCCATTATTTGACCAACGCGTGCATTTATTTAGCTCACCGGCCTTTAGTTGGCCACTGTCAGTCAACAGGCGAGGGCACCGGAAGTATCTAACCTGTATTAACGTGAAATTAATTTTTGATCAAGGAACCAGCTCGAATCTGTCATTCACTATCAAGCAGTTGCCGCGGAGTAATCCAGTAATTTCCACGGGACAATTGGCAATACCAGGAATATCGGCGTTCTAGTGGGTCGGAGCGGAGTTGAATTTACCAAACAGAACGCAGTCCAATCGAAGCTCGGTTAGGCAATATCTAAAAATAGAGATATACCTTAATAAAATGAAAAATCTAAAGATCAGAAATATGCAAACATAAAAGAGCGATAACATAAAAACAATGCAAACGTAAAAAAATAACAACTACCTAGCTCTTTTTTTACCATTGTCTTACACATGTGCCGCGCGGCTAGAAACGTTTCAGAAGTTAACCCTGGTTTATCAGACGACTGCCACTCATCAAGAATTGACAAAAACTGAGTTAGGCTAACTAACTAACTAACTAACAACGACCTATGTAGGTACCTACTAGAGATGCAATCGCAAAGAAAAATACCGGATACCGGATAGTGCTTCCGATCAGAAAAATACCGGATTATCCGGTATTTTAACCGGATAGTATGTAAAAATACCGGATACCGGATAGTGTTTTTGAGCTAAAAAATACCGGATTATGGTTGCATCTCTAGTACCTATCCACATGCATGGGCCGGAGGGGGTCTGGAGATCTGGGGGGTCCCGGAAAAAAGTCCAAAAAACGCCTATTTTGCCTTAATTAAGCGAAAATTTTCTCCCTCCGGGTGGCGGGGGGATGGCCGGCCGAGGGGTAGTATTGACCGGCGAGGGGAGGGGGTAAACCTCCCTTATCCCCTGCGGCCCATGTCTGCCTATCCATCTATCTACCACCTACTATTAAAAAAGGAATTCTTGTTCTTTCGAACTATCGAAAAATCCCTTCTACATAGGCGAATAGCTTAAAATGAAAGCATTTTACAGGTTTCCCGAGTACCTTAATCGCTCTCTGCTGATCAAATAACCTATACGAACGTGCATAGACCCGTAATTCGTTCCCGTAAAACTCACCTACTGATTCTGGGAGGATGACAAAAAAGGTTCGAAAAAATCGTGAAAAAATTGTTAAAAACTAACTAAATTACGTTAGAAAATCGTTGTTGTACCGGAATTTGGTTCTACAAAAGATTCCATAAGTCAAATAAACAAACAAACTACCTAACTTGTTCTTCTTTTCTTCTTTTTTTTAATTTTCCTCGGCGGGAGGGTTGCGGGAGCGTTTAATGTTTCAGCTGATGGGTAAACTCACGCGCAACTGCGGTAGAGATGGGTAAATGAAGGCGGTTTCAACTTCGTGTCCATGTGTATACCGTGGTCCATGGTTCTGGTACGCAAGTTGTGGTCTGTATCGGCCGTTTTCTCTATCTTTTCAGGGCTGGAAGTCGAGTAGTGGGCACTTCAGCCACAAACAGAGGTTACATATATTCGGTAAGATAAAATATGTAGAAGATTTTTTATCAGTTACCTGTGTAGGTGATTCTAATCGTGTTGAGCGCCTGTTTCACCTTCCAGCGGTTGGACCAATACGTAAATAACCTTAGAACTGCTTTCTACGCCTGGAAGTCCTACAACTCCTCGGCAGAGTCATCGGATTTTATGCGACTGAAGGTGAAAGGCAGAAAGAAATACTTTTACGAAACGTTTTATTCTCATTTCTTCTGATTTAAAGAGCACTGTAACTTCAAAAGCCAGCAGCAATCCTGACACAAACAGCGATGGAGAGCAGCAATTGTCAGCTGAAATTCAGTTCCAAAATGTATCGTTCAGCTACCCATCTAGACCGACAGAAAAGGTAGGTTACAATCATTTATCATACGTCATAATGTCACTAATTTTTAGTTTAAAATCCGATTAAAAACTTTAACGAAATTTGCCTTTTCCGCTGCTAATACGTACGGTATTAACTAGAGTGCGAACTGGTATTGGGTATTGGGTGTATTGGGGTGTTTTCCAGGTATTGGGTATTGGGTATTGGGGTTTTTACCCCCCAATACCCAATACTAAATTGGGCAATTAAAAATGGAGAAAAATCGATGTTGACCTGAAAAATTCATATGAAAAAATCGAAAAAGTAGATCGATGATTCGGTTTAGCAAGCTGTTTTCGCGTTAAGGAGCCGTCCATAAACGACGTCATTCCAAAATCCCGATTTTTCGGAGCCCCCCAACAAAATCGCCTTGCGTCGTTTCTAGGGGACCCCTCCCCTAAGACGACGTCGTTTTCGGTTTACCCTCCCCCCCCCCGATAAAAGTGCAGTACATACAGAACTGTCATGTTTTCTTGTTAGCAAACTGCGCAATCAATAGAATAGATCCCTACAACACTTTGGGAAGCTTTCTGCATTGTAGAAACCTTTGACAGAATGTACTTAAATTGAAAATAATACAATCAAAGTTCCCTAAAATTCCCAAAAAAAGCGTCGCATTTCGGCCCACCCCTCCCCCTCTGGAATGTCGTCTTTTATGGACGGCCTAATCAACTAAACGTTAGTAGAATTTCCTAAAGTGTACCTTTTTCTAAGCGCTACACCAGTAATTAATTTCTCTGTTCTTATCTCTAATAATAATGGTGACATTTCTAATGTCACCGTAATGTACTAGCACCGTACCCATGGCTATTGCGGTGGTGCACACAATTTCCGGCCGAGCTAGGAAAAAACCGCCGGAAGTAAGAAACACGACTGAATTACGAAGCATGTACCAAAACTGTTAATTTCTGCCAAGTTTACGCCTAAAACGGCTTCTAAATGCTTTCTGAAAGGCTAATTTTTCAAAATTTTCTCGCCCTGCTTGGGCAGCGGCCCAAGCAGCCTCTTAAAAGTTTTAATTGCAGTGCCAAAAATCTTGTGTACACAATTAGAATGTACCTGTCCACTGAAATGAATTTTTTTTGGCCCAGCTACGCAAGTATTGGGTATTGGGTATTGGGTATTGGGGTATTGGGGGTCTCAGGTATTGGTATTGGGTATTGGGTATTGGGGTATTGGGTTTTTTAGGTATTGTTCGCACTCTAGTATTAACAGGGAGAACAGTCTCTGAACTGAAAGTATTGCAATATTAGCAATCATTGCCCAAGTTTGCTACTGTTATATTGGACACCAATGGACATACATGTACAGTACATGTAACAGGTCCGGGCCGGCGTGGGGGAGGGGATTTTCCATCAGGTGGGGGGTTCGAGTGGCGTTACCCAGAGAGGGTCCAAAGATTCAAAAACACAGGGAAAACGACTTTGTTGACACGGTTGACACGGTCCGTATACACGTGTTTGCAGAGCGTGTCAACCGTGTCTTGTGAGCGTGTCAACCGTGTCATGTCATCGTGTCAACCGTGTCTTGTGAGCGTGTTAACCGTGTCACGTCATCGTGTTTACATATCGTAAACACGCCCTTGGGTAGGCCGTGTTAACGGACCGTGTATACATATCGTTGACACGTGTATACGGACCGTGTATACAAATCGATATCACGTGTTAGCTCACCGGCTCCCATCACTTGCCTAGCACCGTGGCTATTATTATTGATTGGGTGTCATAAGGGCCCAAACGACAAAAGGGCCAGCGTCAAAAGGGCCCAAGCGTGATTAGGGCCCAGCGTCAAAAGGGCCCACAGTGCGTCAAAAGGGCCCAACTGGTTAAAATGGCCCGAGGCATGCTAATCGTCAGGTCAGCTCAGGTCAAACTAACAGCGCAGCGGCAAGCACATAGTCTTTTATCTCGGCCGTCTTTATTGTCTTCCTGCTTGTGTGCAAACCAAAATGAATTATGGAGAGTTTGAAGGAATGTGCGTTCGAAGCCAGCAGGGTGTTCACCCAATCTTGAACTATAATAGTCAGAATCAACCCGGCTTTGTCTACCAATTCATTCGGAAAAGAGGCAACGTGGGCGACGCTAATTTGGAATACCGTTGCAAGGCCTGTACCGGAGATTTCCACTTAGTATCCCACCCCACTTAATAACCCACTGGGATATTACATGGATCTTAGTTCCGCTTTATATCCCATGGGATATTACTTGGCGGCAATGTTTATGTCAAATTTGCAATAATTTTCTTTACACGTGCATACTGTATGTATGATAAAACATTGTTCTGGTTAATATCCCATGCCGTTTCCAGTTACAGTAATATCCCATGGCTTTGTCCAGTTAATATCCCTGGGATATTACTTGGCGGCAATGTTTTCACTGAGAAACGTGATTTTCCGTGTTATATCCCCTGGGATACTAAGTGGAAAACTCCGGTAAGCTGCTGAAGACCAGAAACAGGGATCTGGGTCCAGTTCCAGTGATCAAAATCGTCAACGGGATAATCGAGACAAACCCCGCCCGATGAGCCACCAAACCCACATTACTGCGCACCAGTTCCTTCGGCGCAAACCGATGCGCAAACAGTCGACAGAGAGGTTACTTACCCCGCGGTTTAGCAGCTGAGACGGTGGCACCACGGCAGTGAAGACCTCAAGATATTCGAGTTGAAACGAGCATTCGGCACGTCAAGAACAACATCAATGAACTAATCGCTAATGCTGCCGCACAACAAGCATTGCTCACCAGAGAGCAGATTTTTCCGATTTTGGACAGAATCTCTCATCTGATAGGAAATCATTAATATTGAGTCGTATTAGTCTATGAACTGTACGTATGCAATGCAGGTCACAGTTGAATTAAGCTACTTATTCGTTGTGTACATCACTGTTAAAATTGTAAACTATAAAGCTTTTAAGTTATTTATTCGCTACCCAGCAAGAAGTTAGGCAACCGGCCCTCACGCTTATAAACATAAAGGGGCAAAGGCGGGCCCTTTTGACGCACTAAGGGCCCTTTTGACGCTGGGCCCTTTTCGCAGCTTGGGCCCTTTTGACGCACCGTGGGCCCTTTTGACGCTGGGCCCTAATCGCGCTTGGGCCCTTTTGACCGTCTACCTTATTATTGATCCTATGCTCTCTATTGTACTATTTTCTTCTTTTAATTCCAAACATTTGCTCATCAAGCTATTAAAACGCCTTTATCACTGAAATGCTATACAACAGTTCAGATTATTTTTCACTGATGCTGATGGAAGTCGGCAGGTCGTATTTAAACTACGGCACACATAGAAACATTTCTCTTAGCCCAAATTATTTATAGAAACGATTTTCACCCAAGTGAAACTAAAAATCATTTCAGAAAATTGCTAAAATTATAAATCCCATTGCTTTTGATGATTTTTCCAGCCTCTGACCTTGCAAATGCTTGAGAGCCGGTCTCTGACTTATAAATATGCAATATACACTCCTTCTCATGCAATAGAATCCCGCGGCGTTCCCCTCTAAAATTGCAGTAGCCACATGTCTTTGTGCGCACAAAACGTTGGCTCGCGGCAGAAGTATGGAATATTTTCGTTTTCACGGACTTCCTTCCACCCGGACTTAATTGGCGAAATAAAACCTGATCGTTTAAAGCAGACTGAAGTGTGGCCATAAAGAATCCTCCTCTCAACCGCCTTCCCACAGTGTCCACATGTTTTATAATTCGAGTTCATGTCTGCAAGGGCACCAACAAACACACGGGTCTAAAGCATGCATGAGTAGGAATAAGCGAAAGAAACCTGCATGAAATATGGAGCCGGTGACACGGTTAGTTCGTTGCGTTGACACGGTTAGCACGGTGCGTTAACACGATATGAAAACACGGTATGTATACACGTGTTAACGCATCGTGTTTACGGTGTCAACTCTGAGACGCACTCCAGCGTGTATACATATCGTTGACACGGTTTACACGGTGTGCATACACGATGCGTTGACACGTGTATACGTATCGTGTTAACGGTGTCAACACTGAGACGCACTCCAGCGTGTATACATATTACTGTTGTTTAATACCGGATTTTTCAAATGCGTATGCGTATGCGTATGCGTATGCGTATGCGTATACGCATTCCAATTACAAATGCGTATGAGTTTGCGTATACGCATTGCAATAACCAATGCGTATTTTGCGTAATGCGTATGCGTAATGCGTAATCTCAGAAACAATCAGAAATTTCTCTGAACGGCTTTTTTGTCTCCACAGTGTGTTGTTTAGGTATCCAATAATCAAATTCCTGCCTTGAAATGAATATTGCAACGCAATTTTTTTAGCAAATTTTGGAGATTTTTACAATTTCAGAAACAAAAATTGCCAAAATTGCCTGAAAAAAAAACAGCACTTTTAGCGGCATTTGAGCCCAAATTTCAAAGGAAAACCGAAGGTGCTGGGTTCGATTCCCAGCTACGCCCTTGCACATGCCTAACGTTTTCACCTTCTTTCTATTTAGCGATTTTTAACGATTTTTAGCCGAAATATCGCGATTTTTAAGCTTTTTTAGTGCTCAGCCCCTCCCTAGAATTTGGGCTCAAACCCCTCCGACCAGCGCCAGACCCCCCAGCCCATCTCCCTATTCGGCAGATGACCTGTTACATGTGTGGTATGTACTGTACGTATGTTTTCAACAGGCAAGAGATTTTATGCGATTTCCTACAAAAAATCAGTCGAATGCTCATTTCCTGAAGAGCTCTAATAGCAATCAAATTTACAATAAACATTACGCAGTGGAAGCAAAGAACAAACAGAAAGCCTGCCCATGCAACACAACTCATGTCTCCCAATACCGTGGAAGCTCTAAATTCTCGGCTTTGTCGCACATTTCCTTTCCTGTTAAATCTTTCCCTCTTTTTAAATATTAGCAAGCCCAGCTTAGTTAAAGCTTTAAATGCCTCAGAAAATTTCTAGTGCCCTCACCTCACACTAAAAACTAAGAAGAATGACCATTCGGTAACAATCTGAACTAAAAATATTTGCAAGACATTCGAAAATGTAGCTATTTTTCAGACCCAATACGCATTACGCAAAAATATGCAAACTTTTGACAGAATGCGTAATAATATTGCGTAATGAAATTCAAATGCGTATGCGTATGCGTATGCGCATACGCATTCTGAAATGCAATGCGTACTTTGCGTAATGATATGCGTAATGCGTATACGCATGCAACAGTAATACATATCGTTGACACGGTTTACACGGTGTGCATACACGATGCGTTGACACGTGCATACGTATCGTGTTAACGGTGTCAACAAAGTTGTTTCCCCTGTGAAAGCTCCAAAACGCCTGGAAATACGTTTTTAGCACGTTTTTCTTAGTAAGTAGGATAAAAATCGCATTTTAAACTGCCAAATAACGTTTTAGAGCTAACCTCCAAACCTCCCTAGTACATGTACAGTATGAGTGTTCTATCTCCTTTTGTGCGGGCTGTATTTTGTGCAGGGGAATTCCAAAACGAACTACATACGTATTTCAGAAGTCCATAGTAGAAGGTGCGGCTGGCTGGCCGGGCAGTGACGTCACTGCCCGGCCAACCCGTCCGGAGATAAGCTCTTGATACTCCGCCCCCCTCGGAAATTGCGGGAAAAACTTTTGCTCGGCCGGGTGTCGAACCTCCAACCTTTTGCTTCAGAGTCCAGCGCTCTACCAACTGAGCCACACTATCAGTCAGAGTTAGATGTCTAAAAGGTCTAGATATGTGTTGATGTTTGCCCCTCCAGCTCTGTCCCTCCTGCTCTGCCCCTCCAGCTCTGTCCTTCTTGCTCTGCCCCTCCTGCTCTGTCCCTCCAGCTCTGTCCCTCCTGCTCTCTCCTGCTCTGTCCCTCCAGCTCTGTCCCTCCTGCTCTCTCCTGCTCTGCCCCTCCAGCTCTGTCCCTCCAGCACTGCCCCTCCAGCTCTGTCCCTCCAGCTCTGACACACTCTTCTCCATTGTTTCAAAACCTGGAGTGGGAGTTTCGGAAAATTGATTTTTTTGTTTCTCAGAGTTTGAGTTGGGAAATTTGGTTGTGAAATTTGGTGGTTGAGAATTTGGTTGGGAAATTTGGTTGGGAAATTTGGTGGTTGTGAAATTTTGTTGGGAAATTTGCTGGTTGAGAATTGGTTGGGAAATTGGGTTTGATTTTGGAGGGAAAAATTGCCAAATTTCAACACTGCCCCCCTCAGAATTTGTGGGAGAAAGAACGTACTTACCGATTTCAGCTGACCCAACGAAATCACCGGTCGGACGCGAGACTAGTTCGGATTCAAATAGCACAAACCAGACCTCACGTCCTTCTGGTGGCCCTGAAGAGGGCCGTTAGGTTTATCGGTGCTGCTGTTTCAGGACAAAACGTCGAAGAGCGGTCGGAGAGCGCGTTCTACGTACTCGAGTTCTTCTGCTCGGCGCACTGCAGCGCGTAAGAAGCCGAGCGGACCGACGGTGTTCATTTTTTTTGTACGTTTTCGTTTCTCTAAACTTTTGCAGTCTCTGCTATTTTCAGGAAAACTTTCTTATCTGCAGCCTTCAGGTCGAAATGCCAAAACACGTAAACGTGGGCAGACACACTTTCTAACTTTTCGGCAGAGATACGTCGCTACTGAACACGTACAAGCAGCTCAGCTGCGCGAAAGTAGGCCAACGCTGTGCCACTGTGGTGTAACCAGCCACCTCTACTTTGATCATCCAGGCAGGTAGGCCAAAATTGGCCCGCAGCCAGCTGGCGCATGATGTCACCGCTGCTTGCCCCTACACGTTCGCCTGCAGACGAACTAGAAGTGCATAAAACACACTCGCTAAGCATCTAACGCATTTTCTACCACCATGTCTTTTGAACATTGTTGTGACTTTAGATTTTTAGCTTCGTTCTTTGTCCCTTCACCTGCCGTTGCTCTGCCAGACGATCGAGGCGGCGCCGGCGGTCAGGTTGGGCGGTCGGTGAGTGCTGGGCAGTGGAGCTGCGAGAGGAGGCGCGTAAGAAGAAGACCAGAAAGAGGAAGCTCTGAGGAGCCCTCTATAAAATCCAACCCAACAGCCCTCTTCAGGGCTACCAGGCGGATTTTGGGTCTCATTTCTGACTTAACTAGGAGTGAGTCCATTATCTGTTTGGTAATTGTTGGGAGCACCGGTTGTGGTAAGTATCTGTTTATCTCTTCTGCTCTGGTGAGGAGCTACTTTTTATCTGTTTTTCCACAATTTCTTATTTCAGCAGTTACTGTTATTTTTGGTCAAAACTGTCCGGTGTTTACCCAATTTCTCAAGGTAAAACTCAAATTCCTTTCACTATAAAAGCAGCAGTTTTAGAAAAAATCAGTCATTGTACGTTTTTGTCTGGTCGGGAATGGCGGCGCAAGATTTGTTTGTCGATCTTATGCTGAGTGACGAGGAGGAGGAAAAAACAGCCAAACTTGACGACAGTAAAGAGCAAAAAATCGAATTGAGTGCTATGAAGGAAAAAACCGAGTTTACAGGAAAGAAGGACGGCAAAGTGCTTAAGAAGCCGATGTGTGGCAAGCGCACTAAGAAGCGGGTGTTTCACGTGCCGCGCAAAGATGGACACTGTTGTGTGATCAAAATTTTCCTGTAGTAAGTATAATAAATTTTATTCTGTACACAGTGGCGCGCAGGCCATATCATTTTTTGAATAGACATTCAGCGTATACGTTTCGTATCTTGGCGTTCACCTCGACGCAGCTGTCACACAGCGGGAATTGCACGATCAGTTTTCCGTCCAGCTTCAGAGTCGGCATGGTTCTGGAAAGTTTGAAACACGGTTCGCACATGTAGGCTGAATAGGAAAGAAGAGGGTGTATTACTTTGAGCGATTCCAACGAAGCCGTTGCAGACAGCGTCGGTTTTGGTAGAGGTATCAACTTTGTTTCTCTGCGCGGTTCCTCGGGGCGTTGCAGTTTCGGCAGAGGCGGTTGATCCCAGCGGGTTTTTCTCGGCGTCTGAGGCGTTGGAGGGGGTCGTTTAGCCATTTCACCATCGACGTGCTGTGGAGGGTTGGCCAGCAGAGCCTGGCGTTCGGCGATTCGTTTCTTCACCAGTTCCAGGTCCAGCGGCGGCTCCCATCGGCGGCGGTGCGCAATGCCCCTCAAGTGATTGACCAGGTTGCCGCGAGCGTTGAAGGTCCGGTTGCAGGGTTTGCAGTACCGGTTGTCGTAGTCCTCCATCGTCATTCCATCGCGATCCAAGAGCTGCTGCAGAGACAAACGAGCCGCCATCTCACACCAGTACACAGTGAACAATGAACAGAAGCTGAAAAATTCGGCTATAAGTAACTTTTAGTAGCTCATCTGCATACGAACTCTGATGACGTCATCAATCTTAAGGCAAACTTGGTCTTCAGGTGAACTTGGTATGCATACGAACTCGCTATAAAGGGGGCCAAAGTGGGTTTTTTTTTTTTTTTTTTTTTTGTTTCTGAAATTGTAAAAATCTCCAAAATTTGCTAAAAAAATTGCGTTGCAATATTCATTTCAAGGCAGGAATTTGATTATTGGATACCTAAACAACACACTGTGGAGACAAAAAAGCCGTTCAGAGAAATTTTTGATTGTTTCTGAGATTACGCACCATGCATACGCATTACGCAAAATTTTTATTGGTTATTGCAATGCGTATACGCAAACTCATACGCATTTGTAATTGGAATGCGTATACGCATACGCATACGCACATGTACACGCATACGCATTTGAAAAATCCGGTATTAAACAACAGTAATATGTATACACGGGGGAGTGCGTCTCAGTGTTGACACCGTTACCACGATACGTATACACTTGTCAACGTATCACGTATGCACACCGTGTAAACCGTGTCAACGATATGTATACACGCTGGAGTGCGTCTCAGAGTTGACACCGTAAACACGATGCGTTAACACGTGTATACATACCGTGTTTTCATATCGTGTTAACGCACCGTGCTAACCGTGTCAACGCAACGAACTAACCGTGTCACCGGCTCCAGATTTCTAGCAGGTTTCTTTCGCTTATTCCTACTCATGCATGCTTTAGACCCGTGTGAAAGCTGGTGCCCTTGCAGACATGAACTCGAATTATAAAACATGTGGACACTGTGGGAAGGCGGTTGAGAGGAGGATTCTTTATGGCCACACTTCAGTCTGCTTTAAACGATCAGGTTTTATTTCGCCAATTGAGTCCGGGTGGAAGGAAGTCCGTGAAAACGAAAATATTCCATACTTTTGCCGCGAGCCAACGTTTTGTGCGCACAAAGACATGCGGCTACTGCAATTTTAGAGGGGAACGCCGCGGGATTCTATTGCATGAGAAGGAGTGTATATTGCATATTTATAAGTCAGAGACCGGTGCTCAAGCATTTGCAAGGTCAGAGGCTGGAAAAATCATCAAAAGCAATGGGATTTATAATTTTAGCAATTTTCTGAAATGATTTTTAGTTTCACTTGGGTGAAAAAATCGTTTCAATAAATAATTTGGGCTAAGAGAAATGTTTCTATGTGTGCCGTAGTTTAAATACGACCTGCCGACTTCCATCAGCATCAGTGAAAAATAATCTGAACTGTTGTATAGCATTTCAGTGATAAAGGCGTTTTAATAGCTTGATGAGCAAATGTTTGGAATTAAAAGAAGAAAATAGTACAATAGAGAGCATA
>JASANB010007167.1:0-34931 GCA_030248155.1 Sabatieria punctata
GCATACATACATACATAGGCATGGGATACATGCTTAAATGTGGTAAATAAGCGAACTTTTGGTTATCTTTGAACTTTGAGTGGAAATTTGATATGCAGAGGCATGCGTTTTTGCCACTTTCTATACACCGTTAGAAGCGCAATTCACAGGGCTATAAAATATAAAAAAATCCCGAGGGTAACTTTTTTTATTTTCGAGAAAAATCTAATTTAGTGAACTTCACCATGAAATTTTTTTGCGGATTTTTTCACATTCGATGTCGTGGTTAGAGAACGAAACAGCGAAACAGTACTACTTATGCGGCAAACGAAAGCCCATGTCATGACGATTCGTTTGGCACCAACCAAGCACAACGTTCTAGCTGCTTTGGATCGCAAGTGACACTCAGTCAAACATGACCTATTGACAGTCCGATTTTGATGGTTGCCCACCCTGCTTCCGAGGGCTGGCTCTGCCGGACCAGGGAACCTAGAGGGCTGTGCTCTTCAGGTTTAGCACAAGTCATCGTTAGGTACAACTTCGCCAAACCGGAGGTCCCAGGCCTGAGTTCGATTTTTCGACTTGCACATAGCTGTGAAGAACAAGGGTCGATTCTCTCGCGAACTGACTCTTAAAAGATGCACTCCATCTTACAAAACATACTCAGTGAGCTACGCCTCACAAGATAGGCAACTTATTGTACTTGTTTTATAAAAAAACCCATTCTGAACAAAATTCCCCTTGATATATTGGCAGTATGTGACCGCCTTAGTATTAGAACACACACTGAAACAAATTAAATACCTGCAGAATATAGGGTACGTGCAACTCGAAAGGCTGCAGTTGGGTGTTCAATACGGCGCCATTCCGTAAAAATTCAGCAGCTCTAAACAATCTATCATAATACTACATAAACATGTACACTATTACTTTTTCATTTCGACTGGACTGAAGAAAGAAATCTTGAGAAATGTGGCAGAAACATGGTGAAATCCGTAAAATGATCTGAAGCTGAGAGCACTTATACGGCAACTGAGCCACTGCCGCCAACTTTACTTACTTGGCGCGAACAAGTTCTATGTCGAACACATGCTGTTTAACTGCAAGTCCTGATTGTGCATGGTCTAAAAAAGGTTTGTAGTTGACGTTCAATGCGCAGTCGATAGCGTCTGCCAATTTTATTCGCCATTCGAGTGTGGGGTCAACGATGGGTGACGAGATGAGGAAATACGGAAAGACACCGTGCACGTGCAGACAACACTTCTGGCCTGAAACTCGGCTTATGACGCGTGTAGGATCGGCTGATACGCATCGGTATAGGGCACGCTTCCAAGGGCCTGTTTTTTAAATATAAAAATACCCCTAGAGACGCATCAGTACAGGGAACGATCCTGAGCGCCTGTTTTCCAAATACAGTATAGATAAAAAAATGTCCCATCGCTTTTTCGGCCTTCACTCAAACGTTTCGTTCTCAGTCACTTGGCTCAAATTTTCAGCCAGTTCTGCCAGTTTAGTGCCAAAATTACGACTCATACTGGTTTTGTGATCCAAAAACTAGGAATGAGGGTGGTCCACGCAAATTTATTTTTTTTCGGTAATACAGAGGAGTACAGGTCTGAAACTTGCAGGAATGTTTGGTGTTGCCATTGGGCATAACATACTAAGCAGGCAGCCCTGTAGCTCAAAGGGCACTACAATTGGGGAATTTCAAAAACATGAGTGAAAATCCCATAGTTACCGCACCTTCTAGAATCAAAGCACTGAATCTGTAGTTAATCAACACAGATTGTAGCAGGAAAGGAACTTCGACAAATAAATGAACCTGATATTTAAACTCTGTTCCACACCATAGAAACCATCCCTGCAGCGTTTTTTGAAAATCGAAAATCTTTAGAATCGTCATTTTGCCGGTTTTACGAAGAAAAGTAATATTTAGTCATGTTTTTGAAATTCCCCAATTTTAGTGCCCTTTGAGCTACAGGGCTTCCCGCTTAGTATGTTATGGCCAATAGCAACACCAATCATTCCTGCAAGTTTCAGGGCTGTACTCCTTGTATTACCGAAAAAAAATAAATTTGCGTGGACCAAACTCATTCCTAGTTTTCGGTTCATAAAACCAGTATGAGTCGGAATTTTGGCACTAAACTTGCAGAATATTTAGCCAACCATGTTGTTAATTTTTGCTGAAATTTTGAGCCAAATCGGTAAAGAAGTGACTGAGAATGAAACGTTTGAGTGAAGGCCGAAAAAGCGATGGGATATTTTCTTATCTATAGCTATACTGTATAAAAATACCCCTAGGGGACGCATCAGTATAGGACACGTTCCGGAGTCGTATAGTCACAAGAACGTTAGTTAATTAATATATAGTCCATTTCTGACCTTCCCTGATTTCCACCCCCGCAGCTACACCTAACCCGAACACGCTTATGGTGGGTGAGTAGCTGGTCAATCGGCAGTGTCTACCTCTTTCTGTCCGGCCAAGTGACCGGTTGGACTGTTTGTTCTGACAACTCATGTTCGTGTTGATAAAGTTAAATTAAAATGGAAATGGAAACGGCCCCGTTCAGAATACTTGAAAGAGAGGAGAGCCAAAGCTACAATTAGAAACATAAATTGAGCAGCAACATACAGCTGTCAGAAAATAAATTGCTCTCAGACAGGCTAAGAAGTGCAGAGGGAATCACTTTTTTCATTTTATTATTTTTCAAATGTCTAAAATACAAGTACCCTAAAAAGAAAACGTAGAATTCCTCTCAAAAACAGCAAAATTTTGCGCTTCCACAGTTGATTTTCTTTGTTGATATGGATGGCTTTCGTTAAAATTAAAAAAAAAACTGTAAACCCAAACTGGGAGGAAGTTTGTGCCGAATGATTTTAGCCAAATTTCCTTTCCGGATTCCGAAATTCGCAAAGGCACTCACAACAAACAAGAACCTACCAGTTGCAGTTGGCCCAAACACACGCAACACAGGAACTTTGTTATTGTTGCTGCTGCTGCGACGAGGTAAAGAAGACGCTCGATCGTCAAGCTGATCAATTTTACTGCACAACGAGTACTCACACAGCACATTTCGCATGCAAAATCGGCTCTCCGCCATCAGCTGAACAACATTCACTAACAACACCTGTGATACGTAGGCCCTGGAGCGGCTAGGCTGTATCCGATTTGGGTGGGACAAGTGGGAATGCACGATGCGTGACGCGTGCGGGCGCGGTGCGTCACTTCGTCAATCAAGTTGCGTGATGCGGTTTCAGTTTAGAGCACGGTGCAATATTTCCAAACAACTTTTGACGCTGATTTAACACACAAAACACAGAAAATAATAATTGGGAAATAACATAGTAACATTTCTTCATGTTACTTAAACTTGTACTCTATTTTGGTTAAACTTTTGAGAATGATTTGTTGGTGTGCCTTAAAGTTCTACTGTCCTTTCGGACTCATGATCGTGTTCGTGTCTTTACACATACGTGAATACAAACAATAATGCACAAAAAACGTTGCTGCATTTGCTACATGTGGCGCCTAAACCTAAACCTAAACTAAACCGTGCAAATTCGTAGCTGCTAACTTAGTCTTTGGTCGATTTCTCGTCGTTTAAAGCCATCTGCAGACCGATTTTCAATTACGCTGCTCCCGTTTGCTCCCGTACATTTCTAACTCGAAAGTTGCAAGTAGTTCAGAACTCGGCACTACTGCGTACTGTCACTGGCTGCCATCTGATGTCTCCCATGGCTCATCTGCATCATGAAACGAAAGTTCTGCCCATCAACATACATAGCGACCTGCTGACAGCTCAGTTGTTATACGTAGCGGCAACCCCCACCCGGCCATCCATCCATCCACCCACTGATGCGTCCCGTCCCTAGACCACGGCTGATGAAAAAACTCTGCGTTCTCGGTACACCGAGGGGTTGAGGTCACTTCAACCGGCGCTGTCTCCCTCAAGCAGCACATCAAAAACATCCATTCTTACCAATCAAAATCAAATAAAAAACCTCTTACCATGTGGAGTTCACCACGATTGCTTGGCCCTATTCGTCTGTTAAAAGAAGATCTCCGCCCATTCATCCTTCATAAGCTTCGCTACTTCGGCGAACAAGGCGCACACTAGCACAGCTGAGCTCAGGATCTAGTTTGTTTCTGAAGTCATACCAACGGCGGTTCCACCCTGAAGCTTATCCTAATTGTCCCAACTGCGGGCAGCAGCTTCAGGACACTTCACACCTCTTTGGTTGCCGGGCCAAACCTACTGCATTGACACCAAGAGACCTTTGGACAAACCCGGCGGCAGCAGCGGCTTTTATAGGAGTGTAGCCTAGCCAGACGCTGCTAATAACAACCAGCAGCAACTGAGCTGCAAAGAGCGTAGTGTCCATCGGATTGTACACAATTTCGTCCGTCATTGAAAATGTTCATAACTCTAGACGCCGACATCATATCGTGCAAGAACGTACATAGCAACCGCGCGATATAATCATAATTGAGTTACCCAAACAGACTGAATGATATACGCTCAAGATGGAAACATTAACGACTCTCGATAGCGTTTAACGCTTTGTAATACAATGCAGCTACCTTGGTTCAGCTTATCTTTTGAACCATCATTTCCTGTCCTTAAAGTTTAATTGTTTACAACTGTACAAGCAGGGATGCCTACCAAATTCATTCTATAAATTTGACATATCCCACATTTTCGTTGCACCTATGGAGGCTTGACTGTAGCTTATTCATTTTGAACTTGGTTGGTATGATTTTGGTAATAGTAGTGGTTGTTTGCTGCCCTTTTAGGCGCTGACCTACAGTACATCCCTTCCCTCAGAGCGTTATCAGTCAGCAAAGACAAGTGTGCTCCTAACCTCCAACCGCTAACGGTACATTTCACTTACATTAATTGAAAACTCACTTTGCAAATGGCTGACTGATAACGTTCCAAACTGTTTGCGCACTATGAGAGCTTTACCGCTCTTCCATCTTCAAATCACAAAATAAAATCCATCAACTTTGATTGTTGTTGTTGTTGTTGTAACTTTTTGTCCTTTCGGACTAGGAGTAGCCAACTGCTATAGAGCAGGAAGAGACACAAGGTCCGGCAGCCTCCTTAACAACAACCCTCCCCTTTTGCTGTCGGTGTGTGCAAGACAGCTAAGGTTTGGTTCCCATTTATCTACTTGCCATTGCTGACTTTCGATGGTCTGGGTTGGACTTTGTGTCGACTACTTCCCATCGCCTCGACAGGTTTCGAACCCACAAACACACCGCTTCCACGGGTGCCGGGGCCGCCGTGACACACGGGATAGCGTAAACTACCCATGGCCAAGACGCGACCTTTGAACTTTGAACAATATTTATTACTATTATCTTTCCGACAGAAACTACAGGATAGAGTGCTTAACCATACAGAATTGCATAATAATCTCTTTTGAATTCTTTAAACTATCACGTTTCTTGAATAGATCGGAGCGATCGACACAGCTACTCGTATTTCAACGAGACAAGTCCGACGCAGAAAGTGAAGGCACCTGAAAAAATGCATGCATTTAGTTACAGGACTCTAAAATCCAACCTAGTAGTTCAACGGTCAAAATTATAGCTTCAGCACCGAAATAACAGGTTTAGCGAGCCGAGCCACAATTCCGACTTTCAATTTTTTCAAGCATTTTCAACAACTGAGTAATTGGTTTGACAATCGACTCACTTTGGTTTTGATATTACGCGTCGGTTCCATCTTATCGCCAGTCTCGGCGCACTCCCCTATAGCTGCGGCAGCAGCCGGGTTACAGTTAACACTTTGAACTGACCTTCTGCGGCTTCTGAAAAACTGGACGTAAATGTGTTGCAAATAGAAAATCAATTCAACTCCGCTGATTCTAAAGTAAATATTTTTGATTGCATGTTGACTGCAGTGGCATACCCAGGATTTTGCAAAGGGGGTGCAAAAACGCATTTAAAAGGCATTCTGAGCATAAAATAGACAGTTTTAGTACATAATTAATGCATTTCTCTTATTGTTTTCTAATTGTGAAGGGGTGCAAAGGGGTGTACACACCCCCTGGGTACGCCACTGGTTGACTGAAAAAGCACGTTTCCCCAGAAGTAAACAGTAAAAACTGTACTAACCGGTGGTTCCACAGCACGTTCTGCATGCAGAGTCGAGGTAGCCTCTAGTCCTCACTATCAGTGAGTGGATGAGAGTTGCGACGTCTATCACTATCACGATCGTTCTTGAACCACACCGCTTCGACCTCGGCACATGTCGTCCGTCCAGCCGTGTTCTGTAACCGAAATTTAGGTCAGAAAAACTGTTAAAATTAATAAACTTCAAATGTGCACCTCCCAGCGCAGTCTAAAATCAAGGTTTTTGGCTTATTTTGCATTAAAATAGGTTGAAACTTGGAAAGTTCATCTGCGGATGGGCTGGGCCGATTGCCCAGTTTCATTATGCCCTACCCTACTGAGCCAGCACGTCAAGTCTGCAAGTCTAAAGTGCAACCAGGCAAACGAGTTCTTTAGCTTAGCTACTGAACCACAAGCACAACTGAAACCTCGGACACCCTGATCCATACATGTAACAGGGGGGTCTGCCCCTACCGGACTTAGCGTTGCCCTCTAGCTGCGGCAGCACCAGAGTTAGACATTTTGAAGAGATCTGAAGAACCGGAAGTAAAAATATTGTAAACAGAAAATCAATTCAACTCCTCTAATTCTAAACTAAATATTTTTGATTGTGATCAATACCAGAAAAAACCCAACACCCCATCCTATTTTGCACGCAAGTTGTGTTCTCTAATTCTTCGCCGACATGCTTGTTAAAAAGCACGTGTTTCCCCATAAGTGAAGTAAAAAGTAAAAACTGCACTAACCGGTGGTTCCACATCAAGTACTGCAGTGTCAGCTAGCCTCTAACCCTCACTATCAGCGAGTGGATGAGTACCGCGCCGCCGCTGTCGATCTTAGACCACACCGCTTCGATCTTGGCTCGGCATATGGCTCTGAAACCGACATTTAGGTGAGAAACCTGTTGAATTCAATAAATTTCAAACGTGCCCCCACAGCGCCGCCACGAAGCCATTTTAGCTATCAATCATCAAGTGCACTCATTGATGAAAATTTTGCTCAAATCCACAAAATCCAGGACCCAGTTGCAATAGCAATATCGGACCTGACACCCTGGCAAAAAACGGATTTCAGCAAACAGGCCCATTCAGACATAGGCTAGCATTTGAGGGGTGGTAAATTTTCAAATCCTGGTTTGAGGGGATGGTAAAAAAGGTTTATTACAACGCACATGAACATCGGACAGACCAGTAAAGAACCCATAAAGGGCCATATGCGAGGCAATCACCGGGTGACGAATCACGAACCCCTACTATGTGTCTAACACTGGGTGCATGGCAGGCAGAGCTGCTACTAGTGCACCACAGACGCAGACAAGCGGTACGCAGACAATAGTAAGCGAAAACGTCCTATTTCTGGCTGAAATCAAAGTTTTTGGCTTACTTTTCGTTAAAATATGTTTGCAGTAAGACATTGCGGATGGCCGTGACATAACCTGGGTCGTTTTTGCTGAACAATTGTTTAAAGAATACTTGTCAGCACCAAACGGTAAGCAATTTAGAACAATTGAGTATACCTATTTTGGAATAAAAATATTCAGCATACATGTAATAGGTCATCCGCAGAAGGGGGGTTGGGGTCTGGCCCCGGCCGGAGGGAGCTGAGCTCAAATCGTAGGAGAGAGGGGGTTGGGTCTAAAAACGCTCAAAAATCGCAATTTTGGGCAAAAAACGCTAATTTGGGCTCAAATATAGCCAAAACGTGCTATTTTGTTGGCGATTTCAGCAATTTTAATGTCTGAAACTTAAAAAATTGCAAAAATTTGCTCAAAAAATTACCTGCCAGCAAAACCGGGAGGGGGTCGGAAATATCGTCTCGGGAGGCCCCGATCGGGGGTCTGGTCTAAGTCGGGTGGGGAGACCTACCACGGACCCCCTGTTACAGGTGTGACTTTCAGTAATAAGTTAAGGACGTTTTGCAGTCGATAAATTTCGATACACTAACCTTATAGAGGTTTCGGCCGAACTTAAGAAATTCTTTAAGAAATCGATCCGAACTTTCCAGCAAATGTAATCAACCTCATGCGCCCAGTCATTGTTTGTTTACTGTTTATTTCGTTTATTTGTTAGTAACACAACAAAATCCAACCATCAGAGACAGAACCCATCCGAGCTGGGCCGGTTGACCGGCTACATACCCGGATGTCGAAAAGTATCTATTATCATGTTTGTATGACAAAACTGCTCCGCAAATATTTACTGAAGTCTAAATTAGTTAAACCTTTCTTAAAAGAGTTTGAATTTCTATTGGATATCAAATATTCTGGAAGATTATTCCAACTTTCGATTACCCGATTTGAGAAGTAAAATTTCCGTACATCAGTACGTGAACGACTCATAAACAGCTTTAAAGCATGACCCCTAGTACTATCAATTTTTTTAAATTCAAAAAAGCTATCAGCCGGAACATCCGGCTAATCATCATTCGAGAATTATGGGCCTAAAAACATAGCTCACAGTCCTTATAATTTTAACGCTAAAATCATTTCCCAGATTGCAGGCTATTTTTCTTTAACCAATAACCATCAGAATTATTTTTCCTAAAGTCAGCTTATTCTCTTTGTTCGTTCTCTACCTAAGAAATGTTTTGGCCTCTTTGCTTTAGAGGAACGATGTTTTACGGTTCAAAAAGAAACTTCCAATACTAAACAGCTTTTCAAGCCTATAGCATTCCACAGCTCACCTTAGAGACTTCGGTCTTATTTGTTCTTGAAGCCGACGGGGCAAGCTTTAAAGCAAATGCACCCCCAGCTAACTGCGTCCTTTTCCTACCAGTCAGTCATTCGAGAAATAACATTTTCAGCAGAAAATTGGACTTTTTACCCATCCGATCCGAGAAACAAAAGATGGGGTAAAAGATAAAAGAACAAAGGTGAAGCCTGTACAGTTAACGGCTGTTTTCAACCCTGCTTCTTTTTATTGAAAAACAACTAAATTCTGACGGTTAACCACTAGCGGAGGCGGCGGCCGTAGTTTTAAAGTAGCCGCAGTTCACAGCACGGCGCGGCGCGGCCTACATTTATCGATTTTCTGGCCGCGCCGGCCGAGCGGATACAGCCTGACCATGGACCACGGTATACACATGGACACGAAGCTTAAAATTCCCCCTATACCACAGTTGCGCGACCCCGAAAATCGACCGAATCAACAAACTGGTGCCTAATCGAAGAAGTACAATGAACGGACAAGTAGCATAGAGATGTATTTCAACTGTGGCACTGCAAAGCAATAATACAGTCATCGTCAGCACGAGATTTTCACCAAAACAGAGACCAGATGCAGAAATTTGCACAGACAACGACGAGATCACACAAAAATGTATCGCAGTCAAACATTTCTAGACTTGAGCTTATAAGCCTTATTAACAATATTATCTTACTAGAGCTATCAGACAACTTCTTGACAAGATTCTTGCACAGGCAATTACCTAGTTTCGAAATCGAAGTACGAGAAAACTCATGACCCCGACGGCATGAGAAATCAGTGCCTAATAAAATGTCATAAACCGGTTGTTCTTCTTCCAAAAGCAACAGCACAGCTTCAACGAAAGTGGCTTTTATGCTGTGGAAACTGCACCAATGGTGAATAGAGAGTTTGCTCAGCAGTGACACAGGAATGAACCAGCCAGGCTTTCCAGCAAATTCCGCAGGCAACAACGCTGGGCACAACCAAGCCACCGCGGTTGACCTAATCTATCAGCTGACCTATTTTTTTTGCGAATCGCTGTTCTCCACACTCAGCTCAGACAATTCATCAACGTCGGCGTTTGGATCGACCAGAATGTCTGCAGGCATCGCATTTTGTAAGTCTGAGAGCGACCGCACCAAAGCACCGCAGACATAGAAAACAACGTTAGCGTCCGTGCAGTAATGGTCAGATTGGCTTGGCTGGCTGTCCCATTATTTGACCAACGCGTGCATTTATTTAGCTCACCGGCCTTTAGTCGGCCACTGTCAGTCAACAGTAGACCTAGTTCCTAACCAAATTTTAGTTTGTAGTTAGTGGTTAGTAGTCCAAGCCTTCAGGCTTTTCAGTTTGTAGTTAGTGGTTAGTAGTCAATTCAGCCAGCGATCCGAGTTTGTAGTTAGTGGTTAGTAGTCAATTTGTAGTCCCTGGGGGCTGTGCAAAATTGACGATATCGGTTTATGGGGAGGGGTTTTTGGTACCAAAAAAACAATAAAAATCGCAAAAAATCGCTTATTTGCGCTCAAATACAAAAATGCATTTATTTTTACAGGCGATTTTAGAAATTTTCGAGTTTGAAATTCTAAAAAATCGAAAAAACTTGCTCAAAAAATTACTTGCCAGAAAGACAAGAGGGGGGGGGGGCCGAAAAAATCGTCTCGGGGGTTCCCGATTGAAGGGTATGGCTCATTCGTGAGGGGCAAACCGTCCTCTGTTACATGTATGGTGGTGGACAATCTATCCTTAATCATTGGATGATCTAAAAGTTGTCATTTATTTATGCACTTATAATTACAGTACAACTACTAAACTAAATTTGATGATCAATGAACTAAGATGCTAAGCAATGCTTGTAATTTCTGTGATTAATGGAAAGTTTTCGCGGTTTTTGTAAAATTTTCACTTAAACTGTTATAAAATAACTGTAAACAACTGTGCAGATTTCAAGATTTGAGACTACAAACTCGGGACGAAAAAATATGTAGTTAGTGGTCAATTTGTAGTCAGTGGATTTAGTTTGTAGTTAGAGTTAATTTGTAGTCTCATTTTTCCCAAAAGTCAGGTAGTTAGTAGTCTTTTAGTTTGTAGTTAGTAGTCACTACAAACTAGATCTAGTCAACAGGCGAGGGCACCGGAAGTATCTCACCTGTATTAACGTGGAATTAATTTTTGATCAAGGAACCAGCTCGAATCTGTCATTCACTATCAAGCAGTTGCCGCGGAGTAATCCAGTAATTTCCACGGGACAATTGGCAATACCAGGATATCGGTGTTCTAGTGGGTCGGAGGGAGCGGAGTTGAATTTACCAAACAGAACGCAGTCCAATCGAAGCTCGGTTAGGCAATATCTAAAAATACACATACACCTTAATAAAATGAAAAATCTAAAGATCAGAAATATGCAAACATAAAAGAGCGAAAACAGAAAAAACAATGCAAACGTAGAAAAATAATAATTACCTAGCTCTTTTTTTACCATTGTCTTGCACTGTGCCGCGCGGCTAGGAACGTTTCAGAAGTTAACCCTGGTTTATTAGACGACTGCCACTCATCAAGAATTGACAAAAACTGAGTTAGACTAACTAACTAACTAACAACGACCTATGTAGGTACCTACTAGAGATGCAACCGCAAAGAAAAATACCGGATTATCGGTATTTTAACCGTATAATATGTAAAAAATACCGGATTCCGGATACTGTTTTTGAGCTAAAAAATACCGGATTATGGTTGCATCTCTAGTACCTATCCACATGCATGGGCCGGAGGGGGTCTGGAGATCGGGGGGTCCCGGAAAAAAGTCCAAAAAAACGCCTATTTTGCCTTAATTAAGCGAAAATTTTCTCCCTCCGGGTGGCGGGGGGTATGGCCGGCCGAGGGGTAGTATTGACCGGCGAGGGGAGGGGGTAAACCTCCCTTATCCCCTGCGGCCCATGTTTGCCTATCCATCTACCACCTACTACAAAGGAATTCTTGTTTTTTCGAACTTTCGAAAAATCCATTTTACATAGGCGAATAGCTTAAAATGAAAGCATTTTACAGGTTTCTCGAGTACCTTAATCGCTCTCTGCTGATCAAATAACCTATACGAACGTGCACAGACCCGTAATTCGTTCCCGTAAAACTCACCTACTGATTCTGGGAGGATGACAAAAAAGGTTCGAAAAAATCGTGAAAAAATTGTTAAAAAGTAACTAAATTACGTTAGAAAATCGTTGTTGTACCGGAATTTGGTTCTACAAAAGATTCCATAAGTCAAATAAACAAACAAACTACCTAACTTGTTCTTCTTTTCTTCTTTTTTTTTAATTTTCCACGGCGGGAGCGTCGCGGGAGCGTTTAATGTTTCAGCTGATGGGTAAACTCACGCGCAACTGCGGTAGAGATGGGCAAATGAAGGCGGTTTCAACTTCGTGTCCATGTGTATACCGTGGTCCATGGCCTGACTCGCCCGTAGGCCCTTATATACACGCGACGATAGTTATACAAAATGTTTAGGAGGCTATTTCCGTATAAAATAGAGTAAAAATAGAATGAACAGCGCGCTGTGAAGGAAACCGCTTTATTTCCAAATTATTAGTGTAAAAGAGAGTGGGCTGAAAAATTGGTTATACCAGGAAACGAATGATTTTGCGTAAACTACAAAATCCGTTTTTTGATAAAATTAGGTTCCTTCGATAGCTGCACTGGTTCTAAGGTCTGTCTCAAAATCGAGGGCTGTTTGTGCTACCACCGAAACGAGCCAAAACCAAGAGCGCTGCGACCTCGGAGCCATTCCGTCCTGTCCCGGCATCGTTCTGCAACCAGACCAGTGTTTTGCTAAAGACTGTAGTCCAACTAGTTTATGGGGAAAATGTCATGATTGCTGTGCACTCTTCTGTGATGGTTGCTGCAGATATGCGCTATTCATTCACTTCTGCTGATTCTGATAATTTCGTGTGTCAAAACTGTTGTATTAAGAAGTCTGCTGTTTGATGTGCTTGTTGAAAAACGTGTCCTGGTTGCTTCAAGTTTGCTTTCTTACAATCATTTAACTCGTTTTGAGGGACTGGTTGAGGCCTTGTTCGGTTGAGATTCGCGTATGCCAAATTCCGTGGTTGCAGTGCTAAAAATAGCCTGGGTACGAAAGTCGAAAAACTCGAACCTTGGTCTGTACCTGAAATTTGAAAACCACAGCACAGCGCAGAAATTTTCAGCGATTATCTCGAAAAGAAATGAAAAACTTTGAACTTTTTGCTATCCAATTTTTTTCAAGCTTCCATGGATCTTTGGTAAGGGAAAGCGGGAGTCTTTCAAATCAAACCTTCCTTCTCTTTCAACAATCATGACATTGAATTCAGAGACCGGCCCCGACTGCGTGGTAAGGGGTTCTAAAATCTCTACGCATGACGATCGTCATGTGCAACCTGCAGGCATGTCGGAGCCTGTGGTGACTGTGGGTCTAGGCAATGCCGTAGGCAACCGGGCTCCACCTTAGGGCGAAGAGAACGAGGATTCTAATAGGGTACCCTTGCATATACACTTTTGAGATACGAGTGCTATAAGATAATTTACAGACCAAGCACAAAAGGTTTTCGATGGTTGACAAAACGTTTGGAAAGCCTGTGGAATAATCTCTCAATAATGAGCCATACGTGACAATAATCCGTCAATAGACTAGGGAACGGCAGAAGCGGAAGTTCAAAGTTTGAATGGTGTTACCAAAAAGTGCTACAATCACCATTTTTGAGGGCCTTTAACTCCGGTTCCATGGAAGCTAGAACAACTCGGATATCAAACTTTTCATTTCTTTCCAAGATCTATAATCCCGGGAAGTTTCAGCGCTGTGCTGAGATTTTGAAATTTCAGCTGTACAAGTTGGACAAGGTTCGATTTTTTCATGGACCGGCTTGCAATGAGCTGCAATCCGTCAACGACCTATGTTTTTGGCCTCTTTTTAGAGATGTTTGGCAATTTTGTTTCCGAGATATTGGCACTTTGAAAGTATAAAACGGCGTGTGTACATATAATAATACTTTCTGCTCAACTCCTACCCCCGGATTACCCCTCAAACTTTGTCTGGACGTTCTGCGTTAGAGCTAATTTTAATTTATTTTCTAAATTTTCTGCTCTGGTCTGCCCGGCCGGGCAAAATCCTCAACGTAAATGCCCAACCCGCACGCATCTCTCCCTTGTTTCAATTTCAATACGATTATATTTTTTCGCGCACTCTAATAATCTGGAAATAGAGCGGTTTTCTCCACTGTGCGGAGTTCATTCTATTTTTACTCTATTTTATGCGGAAATAGCCTCCTAAACATTTTGTATAACTATCGTCGCGTCTTATAGTAGTATACAAGGGGAGGCCATAAGATGCATTTCTGACATTCCATTCTATGTATACGTCATACCGTTTGAGAAAAGCTCATTTCGTTGGAAAGTAGTATGCAAGGGACCACTATAGACCGCATTTTCACCATTCCATTCTATGTATACGTCATACCATTTGAGAAAAGCCCATTGCGTTAGAAAATAGTATGGAAAGTATAAGTGTCTAGATCTTTTAAAGTGGAGTAGACTTTGCCCACTACATAGTAAACAGAGAAGTTGCACCGCTATTAGGCTTATCTACTAGCTAGCATCACAATAAAGTATACACTCAAAATCAGCTACAATTTTATGCCACCAAATATGTATGATCTGTTAACATGCCAACTGGTGTAAATTCTACAATTCATTCTTTTCATCTCCATCACTCAACTCTCCATCTCCATCACTCAACTCCTCATCTCCATTATCTTCATTGAATGCTTGTTGAATCAATTCATTATTATCGCGAAGGAAGCGTTTCACCAGAAATTTGCGTTCATCCCAAGCTTTTTCTAGAGCCTCCTCCTTATCGAGGTTTTTCTTCATGTAGTGACGTGATGCATTCAAGACAGCACCATACACGTCATCGTGATTCCGAAAATATGATGCAAACTCCAGTTTTTCCTCCAATGTGTTCTGCAGCTGTTCAAAAAACTCGCTGAACAAGGGATCCTGGAGCAGTCCATCCAAACTCTTAAGATCCATGCTGCCAAATGTTTCTTTGAGTAAAATCTTCCAGTTCATGCCTTCATCACCTTCTTCACACTCTTCTTCTGACTCATAACTCATTTCCTCCTCCTCCTCCTCCTCCTCCTCCTCCTCTTCTTCTTCTTCTTCTCCTTCATCATCACACATTCTTGAGATAGCTGACTCTCTTTCTGAGCTTGATTGTGACTCCTTGGTTTTACCATGTTGCCGTTTTTCATGACGCCACCTGTTGGAAGCAGTAGACAGTTGAAGACCACAAATTTGACAGGTACAGCAATCCATTTGGGAATTCTTTGTTAAAGAAAAACAGATATATTATTAACTCTTTTGACTGAACCAACTAGGATAACAAACCACTAATTAGACAAAACACTTAATTAATATTAGAAACACATTCCAAACGGGTTTTCAAGCAGTCTTGCAGATTTGCTCTCTCAAATCTCAAAGTACTTCTTTGACCGCAAAGGGGAAATCCTGGTAAGAACAGACAAATCTGAGCACGATCTCAGTGAATCACATCAATCTTGGAGATCATCCCAGGATTCTGAAATAAATCTAAAGATTCTAGGATTTAGGATCTCAAAAAAGATTGTGCAGGATTTTCTATTTTTCGCTGAATCTCAGGGAATGGCAAGCATATAAACTGGTTTATATGCTTGCTCACTGTTAAAAGCCTGAGATTCAGCGAAAAATAGAAAATCCTGCACAATCTTTTTTGAGATCCTAAATCCTAGAATCTTTAGATTTATTTCAGAATCCTGGGATGATCTCCAAGATTGATGTGATTCACTGAGATCGTGCTCAGATTTGTCTGTTCTTACCAGGATTTCCCCTTTGCGGTCAAAGAAGTACTTTGAGATTTGAGAGAGCAAATCTGCAAGACTGCTTGAAAACCCGTTTGGAATGTGTTTCTAATATTAATTAAGTGTTTTGTCTAATTAGTGGTTTGTTATCCTAGTTGGTTCAGTCAAAAGAGTTAATAATATATCTGTTTTTCTTTAACAAAGAATTCCCAAATGGATTGCTGTACCTGTCAAATTTGTGGTCTTCAACTGTCTACTGCTTCCAACAGGTGGCGTCATGAAAAACGGCAACATGGTAAAACCAAGGAGTCACAATCAAGCTCAGAAAGAGAGTCAGCTATCTCAAGAATGTGTGATGATGAAGGAGAAGAAGAAGAAGAAGAGGAGGAGGAGGAGGAGGAGGAGGAGGAGGAGGAGGAAATGAGTTATGAGTCAGAAGAAGAGTGTGAAGAAGGTGATGAAGGCATGAACTGGAAGATTTTACTCAAAGAAACATTTGGCAGCATGGATCTTAAGAGTTTGGATGGACTGCTCCAGGATCCCTTGTTCAGCGAGTTTTTTGAACAGCTGCAGAACACATTGGAGGAAAAACTGGAGTTTGCATCATATTTTCGGAATCACGATGACGTGTATGGTGCTGTCTTGAATGCATCACGTCACTACATGAAGAAAAACCTCGATAAGGAGGAGGCTCTAGAAAAAGCTTGGGATGAACGCAAATTTCTGGTGAAACGCTTCCTTCGCGATAATAATGAATTGATTCAACAAGCATTCAATGAAGATAATGGAGATGAGGAGTTGAGTGATGGAGATGGAGAGTTGAGTGATGGAGATGAAAAGAATGAATTGTAGAATTTACACCAGTTGGCATGTTAACAGACCATACATATTTGGTGGCATAAAATTGTAGCTGATTTTGAGTGTATACTTTATTGTGATGCTAGCTAGTAGATAAGCCTAATAGCGGTGCAACTTCTCTGTTTACTATGTAGTGGGCAAAGTCTACTCCACTTTAAAAGATCTAGACACTTATACTTTCCATACTATTTTCTAACGCAATGGGCTTTTCTCAAATGGTATGACGTATACATAGAATGGAATGGTGAAAATGCGGTCTATAGTGGTCCCTTGCATACTACTTTCCAACGAAATGAGCTTTTCTCAAACGGTATGACGTATACATAGAATGGAATGTCAGAAATGCATCTTATGGCCTCCCCTTGTATACTACTCTTATATACACGATTCCGGGGAGAAGTAGGTATATCCCTCAAAATAGTACAATTATAGTACACAAAAAATAGTACAGATAAAAAATAGTACAAGATGAGGATTTGATTGGAGCACCTTGAAAGGGTAGAAATCAGGTCGGAAAAATAGTTTTTTATAGTTTTCATACCAGAAAATATAGTTTAAATGAAAATTGCGCTATAAACGTTGTTGAAATAAGGCCGTGTGTGTTGAACGGTTCTGCCGAGTTATTAAAATACATTATCAGTTTATATAGGGTAAGAAAGAGGGAAGGAAGGCTACCCAAGCAAAGATGGAGGAAGGAGGATGAGGAAGACGTGAAGTGGGCGTTCGAAGAAAGGACACGGCATTCCTTGGACTCAAAATGAAGTTCAACAACTCATTTACCAATACGAATATGGAGAAACTTCACCTGAAATTGAACAGGTACATATTAGAAAAATACTTTTATTTATTGTTTGTTTTAGGCATATCCAAAACAACGTAATGGTTACGACTGTGGCATCTTTGTGCTCGCGTTAGCTGCACTGCTTGCTTCAGATAAAGCTGTATCACTTGTTTCTCAGGTAAACACGCTATTCTGTCGATTTTACAGCGCAAATATAATGTACAATGACTAGAAGTTGTGGTGTATGAATGAGCTTTGTCAGGCATCGGCGTGTAGCATAGTGGTTAGTGCATTGGACCGGAAATCCAAAGGTGCTGGGTTCGATTCCCGGCTACGCTCTTGCACATGCCTACCTTTTTCACCTTTCTTTCTATTTTGCAAGATTCGTGTTGATTTTTCCCAAACATTTCATTGGGGTAACCAGTACTTTAGCCAGAAAAAATATTATTTTGATTTGTAGACTGGTTGTATTCAATCACCAATTGTTTCAGGAAGACATCCCTTTTTGGCGTCAGTTCACGGCCATTACTGATTGCGCCAAGAATCAAATCAAACACATCTCCAAGATTTCTTGCTGTAGACTAGTGTACGGTTACTTAACGTAGCTGTACGTTCTCTTCATGCTTCATACTCTTATTTTTCCTGCTCTACACTGATGTGATGTGCCCATTGCCTAATGTATTGTTTGTTTGCCGTATTTGTTAACTTGATAAGTGGGATGAGTATTTTGCTGTTATTCTAGTTCTGTTCAATGCTGTGCACGTATCGCACAAGAAATTTCGTGACTGGTTCCGTTTGGTTTTCAAGTGGTCTGTCGCTATGTTTTTATGTTCTTAAATAATGTTAATACCTGCAAAAGTTAGTTAAAATATAAACTCGCTTTCCTATATGGCCTGTTATTTTAATTAAGAAAGTCTGGTCAGTGTCGTGCGTCACTCTTAGCCGTACGCAGTTAGAATAACTGAATTACACGATTTGTACGTTTGTGTAGGCACATGCAGCAATCCACAAACAGCACAACAATAGCTGGTTCTTTCATATGTAGGTAGATCGCGATTGTTAACCATGCTTAGTCTGTTGTGGAAGTGCAACGAATAACCTAGACTTAAAACAGAACCAAAGTTTCAGTTTTCAAGACACTTTACAGACGATCTTTTCAAGTCTGGTTATCTTACAATGCTCTTTTTTAACTATAGAATCGTAGATAAATGAAGTACAGAGCTATATCGCGTTTGGGCCACTTCGGTACCGTACGCCCTTGCCGTGGTCTATTTGGACCACGTTGGGTGGAATATACGAACTACGCACCCACGATTCCCGCCTCTGGAGGAATCGGGCGGGCACAAATCGCCTCCCCAAGAAGTTGGAAAGTTGGAAAATGGAAAATATAAAAAATGGAAAATGCTTTCCAACAATTTGGAAATTAGGAAAACATGCACAAAACAACCAACATCACCCACCGACTGCAAAAAAATTTGCATATAAGTAGCGCCGGAGTTTTCGTCTGTGCTTTTGCTGCATTCATGTCATCTGATTGTCGGATTTTAGCTGCAGATGCACTATGCATGCACATATATCGTAAACTTCACTTACAGGCTGGTATATATTGAAACGAAAGTGGAGTCTTTACTGGTTAGTCTTGTATGCAACACAACACGATACACGTACACACTGGATCACACCAAACAACCGCAAGATATACAAAACACAAGACACTCCCCCCTCAAGGACTCCCCCACTCACACTGAATCACATATTCTTTCATCACTCCCCCCTCAAGGACGTCAACTGGGCCTCTTCCGTGCCTGACGGCCGGGAGAAATGAACGAACGTTGAGATCTGCTCCGCCTCTGTTGAGTCGGCATCTCCGATAAGCTGCTCTGCACTGACACCGCGCTGACTCGATCTTTTGCGCGCCACGCTTCGGCCTTTCTGCGCCTTGGCCTTCAACTGATGACTTGTCATTGGCGTAACGGAATTCCATCTCCTATGAAGCGAACTCAAAGGAACTGTCATTCTTCTCCAACTCTGTTCTCGTCTTCTCATTCCCTTTCTTCTTCCTCTCACTCTCCTCTCTCTCCTTCTTCTCTTTCTCTTATTCCTCTTCATCCTCTTTCTCTTCATTCTCTTCGTCCTCTTCATCTTTCTCCTCTTCATCTTCCACTTTCGTTGCTTTCTCCCTCCTCTCATCATCTCATATCTCATCATCCTTCTTCTCTTCCTTCCTCTTCTCTTAACATTCCACTTTCCTCTCATCACCTTAATCCTTATCATTCTCTTCCTCCTCATCACTCTCTTCACTCCCTTTCTTCTCTTTATCCTCTTCACCCTTCTTCCTCTCAACATCTCTATCTTCTCTTCCTCCTTCTTTCTCTGCCTCACCATCCTTCTTTCTCTCATCAACTTTCCTTTTTTCCTTCCTTCTCTTCCAGTCACCTCAAAGAACACAGGATCACCCATAACTGAACGCACTTGCAAAGAATCAACAACGGAATCATGCTGGATGTCCTGGAGAGTACTCACGAACAAAGCCGAATCTTCTGCCGGCAAAACAAGAATATATTCAATCGAAACCATCTCTTTGACTGAACTGGCATGCCCACTGAAAGGAGGGTCGACCATTAACCCACTGAAGGGAGTATCTAATGAATCGACTTGGACATCCAGAGAACCAGAACACGAATCGAAAGCCTTTCGTTCATCCTTCACTTCCAAAAGAACAGGACCATCTTGGTGAGTACTCACAAACGAAGCTGAACGCATAGGTGCAGCAGGGGTCGCATCGATGGGATCATCCACGTGTGCCCCAATAAGCGCGCTGTGAAAAGATGCCTGCGGCAAAACATCAGCAGAATCACTTGAAAGACGGCTGTCCATCAAAGAAGAAACATCGAGTGCCTGATTGCCTCGGAAACCAAGAGATGCGGCGCTTGCAGAAGTAAGAACAATATGGTCAGGTGCTGTGTCGACAGCGTTCACCACGAAAGACATACAGGTGCAGTGGTGACGACCAGATGAGACAGGCAGATGAACCACATCACACCAATGAGGTGATCCAGACGAAGAAATCATAAGATAACTTTTGGGAATACGATGCAACCAGTAAGCCTTTGTTAGATGAGCAACTGACGAACTAATGATGCTGAGGCTTGCGCCAGTGTAGACCATGGCCGGAAAGACAGTAGGATCAGTACCAAAAGATACATGCTGGGTCACTGGATCAGCTGCTGTGATAGGAAGATTGGGAGACGACATAGTTGTATCACGATGAAACGTTGAGTGAGCGCCAAAACTGGGCTACATCTGAGCCTGACGATCACGAACCAAGGAATACTTGAATTTGAGAATGGGAACAGAAGCGTTGTATCAAAACTTGAACTTTGTAGTAGAACGGAATGAAGGTGGTCTCCCGGGTCTCGGCACCAAATGAAACGAAAGTGGAGTCTTTACTGGTTAGTCTTGTATGCAACACAACACAATACACGTACACACTGGATCACACCAAACAACCGCACGATATACAAAACACAAGACACTCCCCCACTCACACTGAATCACATATTCTTTCAATATATAGCACTGGAGGCACCTTTGTGCCTACCTATCTTTTTCTGCACAAGACCTTTTGTCCTTTTGGTCATCACTGTGACTACGTACTGACGCTGCCTGCAATTTAGAAATCGACTTCTGAGATCTATGCTAAAATATAACCCTATTACAGTCATAAACGCGACTCCAAATCTATTTTAGCTTAGATTTAGATTTGTTGTCGTCACCAAAAGGCAGTGATTACCGTTGTCAAGTAAATTAGTTTAACAATTTACTTGCTTTTTAATTTACTTGCACCTCCACAGAATAATTTACTTGCTTTTTAAATTTACTTGCACTGATTTACCAACAATTTACTTTTCTATGCAAAACAGTGCAGAAAATACCCCAAAATCACCAAATATCTGAGTATGGATTTCTAGTGAACTGATGGCATTATGAATCTAAACTCCATCCTTTTGTTAAGCTTTTCAAATGGTGTCATTTTTATGGTAAAATCAGTTGTTCAGAAATGCATTTTGTTTACTTTATCTAGGACCAACAGATGAAAAGCTTTAGATAACACTGTCTTATGGACAGACCGGAATTTGATTAAACAAGGGGTTTTCATGCATCAGTGGTTGCACGAAAGCTAGCACGTAGCTTGACTTGCTATACGTAGTATCGGGAGTAAATTATTTTCGAATTTAATTTAATTTTAATTTTAATTTACTTGACAACGGTAGTGATGACAGGTAGATAAACGGGATGGACTTTTTTTTATATTTCGACTTATTGAATGAAACAATTTTGCGACAAACAGTCGTTTCCAGCATGAGCTGTTGCGCTCATTTTACCCTTAGTAGTGCTTATTTCCCTTCTCTTATCCGGTTGGGGCAGACCATACTCCATTTGGAGTACTTGGCCTGCGGTTAGCGTTTTCGAAAATAGCCCGACGCTGCGCTAACCGCTGTTCAACTGCGATGGCCGGAGTTGAATTTAGAGTTTCGTAGGCCGGCGCCAAATTTGGCTGGCTGCCAATTGTTAAATTTTCGAATCTGTGATCTCATCCAAAGGCGGAACCTGACCCTTTTTCAGGGCCTTTTTTACACAGAGGGGAGTACGCCTCAGTCGCATCTATTTTCCATCAATTTTACGTTGTCTAATAGCCGTCCCACTACAAAAAGATTGAAAATTGCTGTCAAGATTCGTTCTATTTTCGAAGAGAACCGTCTTAGTTAAACTATCCTCAAGTATCGATTTACGCCCACAACAGCGGTTAGAGAATCTATTTTCGCTTTACATGCGAAAATAGAAAACGCTAACCGCTGTCGATTTCCGAAATTAGCCAGCGGTTAGCGTTTCGCGAATTTAGGCGTCTGGCGCAAGGAGTTATGGTGTAACTTGCGATTTTCCAACTTTCCTACTTGCGGGGAGGCGATTTGTGATGACATTGGAAAACCCGCAAAACTAGGTGTACCGCTGTGTACCACAGCGTACCGCACGTCTTCACCGTTTCCGTTTTTCTGGGGAGGCGATTTGTATACGCGCCGTAGGGAATGAACCGAATACAAAACTACGGTAATATCGAATCGGCGCAAAGCGCAGTAGTGGCACAAAATTTTCAGTCGTTGCATGAACATCTAAGATACTGTAGCCCGCGAAATTTAAATTCTATTGTCCTTCTTTTCTAAAATTTTCTAAAATTTAAATTCTAGAATTGGCGTGAACAAGGTGGTAGATCAGGACAAGTTGGTGAGAGATGCAGAATGGGAGGAGAAGGAAGAGGAGATAGCAGTAATCGTTTGCCGGTCGACATCTGTGAGGGAGAGTGATGAAGCGATTGTGTTTGTGTGAGTGTCTGTGTGTGTTTGCATTGTGTAGTTGCTTAGTGTGATTGTGTTGTGTGTGTGCGTTGTGTTTCACTAGTGGATAAAACCTCTCATTCCTTCATTTATTTGTCGTTGCATGATTGTCTCAGGACCATTTCTCATTATTATCCTATGACCTGCTGACAACAGATCCCACCTTGACCCTGCAAGAAGAGCATCGCTTGTACCTGAAAGAACAGCTCGGAAGACAGTTTTCCTCTGTCCCACAAACAGTGGACAAAGTACGTCTGATATGCTGTAGACACCTAGGCATATCCATACTGTATTACTACTGTACTATCTTTTGCCAATTTTCTATTACTACTGTACATGTACGTCACGTCGGTCGGATACTTCTAAACTTCTCGGTGTTGCGTTATTTTGTATGCATTAACCCTTTGGGAAAGACTCCACGCCATATGGCGTATGCAAAATGCCACTCGGTTTTTTTTCGAAAAATCTTTATAACATCCCTCGATCCTCCTGCTCAACAACAGTTCCATTCGCTCTCCGATGCTCAGACTACTACTCTTGACGCCGCGCTTTCTCATCTCGAGCCTCTTCTTCAACCAGCCGAGTCCCCCATCCAAGTTGCTCTCTCACTCCTTCAACAGCCGCCCAATCCAGACGTGGTCAAGCTCGCCAATCATTTCAAGTCTCACAACCCCTTGGAACCGGACCTACACACCCTCAAGTTGGGTAGGCGGCAGCATTTTTGTGTCATTTTCACGTGTCTGACAGGCTCCATTCAAACGATCACCTTTCATTCGTTTCTTAACATGCATTTTGCGAGAAAGTCAACTTAGCTATAAGGGAAGGTCGTTAAGCAACTTTTTTTCGCGGATCCGGCTGGTATCCAAATATGTTAAAATAGATGTCAAACGACCACCAACGGTGAATGTTCGAACATTGGGGACCCCCTAGAACCTGAGCTGTACCCCCCAAAGTTGGGTCGGTAGCCCCTTTTCGGCCCTTTTCTCGACATTTACTCAAACGATCACCATTCACTCGTTTCTCAAGAGTCAGAACAGGCGTGCACATGGTTGGATAGCCCTGACAGACGCCTTTCAGACGCCGCACACAGCGCTTCCGGAACGCACCCGGTTAGCGAGATATTCTCCGAAAACTACGAAATTTAGCGAAATTCCGACTCGATTTTTTTCCGAAAAATCGCTGTAACTTCTGCCATATATGCGGGGTCAAGCTGATTTTTGCTAAACGGATAAAACGCAAAACGCCAAACAAAATTAACCTATTTCGGAGGCAAATTTTTGGGGTCAGGGGGGTGTTTTGCAATTTGAAGCCAGTCACAAAAATTTTTTTTGCTCAGAATTAAAAACAAACACACTATTCTGGTGCAGTTTTACTGGCTCATTACGAATATGAACTTTGGTTTGTCCAAATTCGCCCTGGTTCGGGAGTTATTCATGTCCAAACATGAGCTTCCATACTTCTACCAACTTTTGTTAAATATCAGTAGAAGCAGCTAGCCCGCTTATTATCAACCTAACAGATGCAGTTTTTCGAGCTGAGCTAAAAAATGACCTCGTTTTTTGCTCTACGACCTCTAGGTAGGGAGTTACGGGCGTTCAAATTTTCCCGGAATCTTTATGCATGTGAGGCATGAGTGTTGTTGCACGCTTTCAGGCTGTCTCGATAGTTGATGATTCTCTAGGGATACAGGGCAGCTGATCATTTGCTTAGAGGCTCTTCTGCCAGCTGAGTTCAAAAATGACCTCATTTTTGCTCTACGACCTCTAGGTAGGGAGTTACGGGCGTTCAAAGTTTCCCGGTATCTTTATGCAAGTGAGGCACGAGTGTTGTTGCACGCTTTCAGACTGTCTCGATAGTTGATGATGAAGTTTCTTCCAATGAAAGCCAGAGAGACCCAGCAGGTCAAGCACATTATTTTCTTTAAGCACTGCTCTTCTCAGACTTATCACAGCAGTTTGTTGTCTAAAATTGCGCCATGAGTTCACTTTTAATTCAAACACAACAAATACTACATATTTACATCTTCTAGGATTTTTTCGGAAAAAGAGGCATCTCAGCTCATTTCATGGTGGTGAATATCAGGGAACATGGCCTGTTGTACAAGCGCACTTTGGTGCATGTATTTGATCAAGTAAACAGCGTACTGATCAACGCTGTCTAGCAGATGAATGAGCTTACTATTTTGCAATATCTTTCTAATCTGTATTCAATTTAGGCGAAACAAAACTCTGATGAATTTACAGCCATTCTGATTCATGCACTGGGAGAGATCAAGTCTGAAAAACCAGCTATTACGGAATGCACTTTGAGAAGTGATAACGCAAGGTACAGTGATTATATAATATACAGTCCCGCTCTCAAACAGCTTTAATGGCTATTTCTTCTAGGGATCGACAACTTTTTTCATTTTGAATTTGATAGAAGCGGAACTGTGACAGCATGGAACTTCCCGGGTATTGGAAAAGGAGAAAAAGTCCACCAGAAATACCTGAAAAACGTGAACACAAAGAAATTTGTGCCTTCACGCTCCCAATATGAGGATGCTGGACAACTGCGCACATTTGCTGTGACAGCTATTTTGTGCTTATTGACAGACAAAAGTGCCAACAAACTGCAACAAACACTGACGTGGATATGCAAAAGATAGACGACTGTCTTGTGCCAGGTGAAAGCAGAACAATGTTGCATCAATTACATATCGTTATAGTATAGTGTACATTGCAGAGACCACTGCAGAAGCAGAAAAGAAGGAACTTTTTGAGTGCCCCGAAGATGGGTGCATAAAGGTTTCTAATGCTTATCATGCTGTTGGTGTGTGGTACAATTGTTGACTCTAGGTGTTTACCACCTTGGGAAGACTTGAGGCACACCTAGCGCGAGGTAATTGTATTACAATAGTATGTTTCTCACAGAAACATAGATGCAATACCATTTGTGTCCTATGATTTAAGCTGACCATAAGTTTAAACCACAACCGGAGACGATGCAGGATGTAGCCCAAAACCTGTATGCAGCCCAACTAGAGTCTCTAAACTTCAATCCTAACTTCGGTAAGCATGTTTTTCCTAATTTCACTGAAGTATGTTAAACTAACACTACCAGTGAAGTGACAAGCACATACATAGGCAGAGATCTATTTTCAGAGGGTACCCGTCATCTGGCGCGCACAGTGCAGTGCGACACAGAGCAGTGTGGCAAAATGCCACCAGTAGGTTTTGCCCGACCACAACGCGCTCAAGCAAAGCGGTAAATTGATGCTTGCACTACTGTTATACAATTTCCTCGCTTGATCGATCATTCTGTACACGGTATTGGCTGTTTTAGGTTTTCCAAAGCGCAAGTTGAGTTTCTAATTCTAACCAAAAAGTATGACCAGGGTGAGGCATCGAAGAAGAAACTGTCACCTGAAACAGTTGCCAAAGAAATGAGGACTGCCAAGGACAACAGAGGTCTGTTTGGCAAACTGTTTGGTACCCCTATGCATTTACACTGTGCACATAGTATTGTTGTTTTAGGACGGCCACTGTTTTCGCACCAACTGTGGCTAACGCCACAGCAGGTCATGGGTTTTTTTAGTAGAGAGACCCAACGGCGACGATCCCAAATGGTTCCAGAACCAGTGCAGCCTCCGCAAGAGCCAGCTGGCATAGAGGTGGCAGTTGATGTGACGTACATAGATGTGGAAGCAGAACTCATTGAAAATGAGTATGGGGTTGAGCTGCAGGATGCCGTACAGAAGACAGTGAATGAGAACCTTTTGTTTGAGGATTGAAAAGACTGGAATATGCTGAAATTGTTGTGATAAATGGATACTGCACTCACTAAGTTCAAGTCAATGTCAACACAATTCACTCATAGTAATGCACATCTGTATACTCTTATCTCATCACATAGCTCAAGCTGTACTACAATATTTTATTTTGAGCATCCATAACTGAGACATAACAGTCATTGTAGAGTAAAATAAGGTCATTTTCAAATCAGCGCGCAAAACTACATAATTTCAGCTGACCTATTCTGACGCCTATTCTGACTCTTGAGAAACGAGTGAATGGTGATCGTTTGAGTAAATGTCGAGAAAAGGGCCGAAAAGGGGCTACCGACCCAACTTTGGGGGGTACAGCTCAGGTTCTAGGGGGTCCCCAATGTTCGAACATTCACCGTTGGTGTTCGTTTGACATCTATTTTAACATATTTGGATACCAGCCGGATCCGCGAAAAAAAGTTGCTTAACTTTTCTAAGTTGACTTTCTCGCAAAATGCATGTTAAGATCCCGACTCGCATATTGTGCTTTTGTAGCTGTTCCAATGGCCTTTCAGATTCTGGTACTCCCGTTTCCAGATCGACTGGTTAGCTGGTTTAGCGAGATATTCTCCGAAAACTACGAAATTTCCGCAAAATGCCACTCCGTTTTTTGTGAGATGACCCTTTAATTTTAGGGTGTCTCAAAAAAATGATCACATTTCTTTTTACTGCCATTTCCGCAAATTTTGCATGGGAAATAGGTGGTACACATTCTGTTTCCCTAAAAAATAGAACAATTCATGGGAAATAGGTGGTACACATTCTGTTTCCCTAAAAAATTAGAACAATTCATGGGAAATAGGTGGTACACATTCTGTTTCCCTAAAAAATAGAACAAAATAAAACAAAAGATCACGCGCAAATTAGAAATTTGCGTCCAATATAAATTCGCGTGAATTAAAAAGTAGCGCAGAATAAAAATTCATTGGAAATAGGTGGTACGCATTCTGTTTCCCTAAAAAATAGAACAAAATAAAACAAAAGATCACGCGCAAATTAGAAATTTGCGTCGAATATAAATTAGCGCAGAATAAAAATCTGCGTGAATTATAAATTTGCGTCGAATATAAATTCGCGTGAATTAAAAATTAGCGCAGAATAAAAATTCATGGGAAATAGGTGGTACACATTCTGTTTCCCTAAAAAATAGAACAAAATAAAACAAAAGATCACGCGCAAATTGGATAAATTCGCGTGAATTAAAAAGTAGCGCAGAATAAAAATTCATGGGAAATAGGTGGTACACATTCTGTTTCCCTAAAAAATAGAACAAAATAAAACAAAAGATCACGCGCAAATTAGAAATTTGCGTCGAACATAAATTAGCGCAGAATAAAAATCTGCGTGAATTATAAATTTGCGTCGAATATAAATTCGCGTGAATTAAAAATTAGCGCGGAATAAAAATTCATGGGAAATAGGTGGTACACATTCTGTTTCCCTAAAAAATAGAACAATTCATGGGAAATAGGTGGTACACATTCTGTTTCCCTAAAAAATAGAACAAAATAAAACAAAAGATCACGCGCAAATTAGAAATTTGCGTCGAACATAAATTAGCTCAGAATAAAAATTTGCGCCAAACATAAATTCGCGTGACTTAATTTACTTCGAATAATAAGAATTGAAATGCCACGCCATTTCGAAATTATGGGTAAATAGTTCTGTGAACTTCCGTTGATAGAGTCATCATACCGCGCGTTTTAGGAATTCGGGAAATATATTGCCGGCGCTCTGTTTCCCTAAAATAGAATAAAATAGAGAATGAATTAGCGGGAAAATGAAAAATTCTGCTACATTGCGTTGTGTTGGCGTTGCGGTCTTTAGAAATAGGAAATATGCAACTGCTGCATAAAACAGCCAGGCATGCGTTCCTAGAAGCATGCGAAATAAACTGTTAGTAGTTTGTATATGTGGAGCTATGCTAACATGGTTAGTAATCAGACCAAGACGATGGTGCTCGACTGAAGCTAAAGTGGCTGATAAATGGAAAGTCGTTTGGTCGGCACCACAAGATACATAACATAATGTCTCCACTTGGTGGGAATTAGCATGAACACGTTGTTGATGTTTCGCTCCAGTGACAGAACACACAGTAGCCCATTTAATTCCGTTTTCACAGTCGACTTGAGCTAAGCTTTCTGATTTGTCACTTTTGCATATGTACTGCACTTCAAGACCACTGAGACAGGAGTAGCAACCTTCAACATGCAGCACATCTATGACACACGTGTTCTCCTCTATTCTTGCCATTAATCGATAGTCAGACAATTGAACTTGCAGTTCCAGGGCAACCTTTTGGTGAAACTCGGCTGCAACTGTGTTCTCGATTGGCAAGAGAACCATTCCCTCAGTTTGCAGCGGGAGCACACTGTTGCTTTGGAAAAGTGGCTCTATCTCCATTTCACTGCAGAGACAGGTGGCTTTGTCATCAACAGGGTTACAGTGGCAACTATCAGTAGCAATGTAGCAACTTTTGAATTCTTCAGCATCCTGCTTGCTTGCACACTGCAGCTGACCGATGCGACCTGCTGTGGGCTGTCCTGATGCACAAGCCTCCACCAAAACAGTTCTTCGTCCATCAGTTAGGAAGGATGATGCCAGGAGTGGAACCTGAGGCTGTGAAACAGAGGTAACTGTAAATTCGATGCCTTTCTTCCATCTTGTGGCACTGCTGTCAGCAGTCCGAACTGTTGGGATTCACTGCTAGCTTGCTCATGCAGTGTGGCCTTAATCTTGATTTCATAGGACCACTGAGGGCAATCAAAGACTTCAAAGACAGTTGGACTAGTTGGTTCTGCATAAGTCCGGTAAAATAACCCCCGCCAACATATCACTCTCAAGACGAAGTCTTTCCAAGCACTGCCGAAATTTCGGATTTAATGAAAAATGCGAACACTTAAATAAACACTTCGCATGAACGCCGACACAATTTCGGCGCTCTGAAAATGCTAGACGAATTGTTTTTTTTGAGTGCAAATGCGAAGTGTTCGAGAAGACTTCGTATCAGACCTGTGGGCGGAGCCAAAAAACCGCAAAAAAATAGAAAAAAGAAAAAAGGAGAGCGACGAGGTTCTAAACGAGGTTTCAGAGGACTAAAGGGGCAGAGAGGAGGCCAGCAGCGCCGTTCCCAGCCCGCCATGCCTGTAAGCAATTCCGAGTCCGACACAGAGAAGTCAGACGCAGAAGAAGTCTGTGCAGCCTGTGGCAGAGATGGTCACAGAGAGAACGCCAGATCGTGCAGAGCGAAGGGACGAGAGTGCCGCAACTACAAGAGAGTTGGTCACTTCGCTAAGATGTGCAGATCAGGGCCAACCAGTTACAAGAATCGAGCAATTCGAGTTGGGGTAGCAGCCAGAGGAGAGTGCACCGCCAATCGATGTCTACAACAGTCAGTATGCTGCCAAGTGCTGATCAAGCCTAGGGACCGCAAGGGTCAGGAGGTACCGATGTTGGTAGACACAGGCTCAGATATAACTGGTATCACGGAGTCAGAGTGGCGCAGGAGCTTCAGAACGACTGCGGTCAAGCCAGCCAAGCGACTCGTGAACTTTGACAATTCACAACTTGCCACCGCCGGACAATTCAGGGCACAGTTATCGTTACAAGGACGATCAGTGACAATGCCAGTTTACGTGTTCGCAGATTCGTGCAAGAACACACTGGGCATGGATGTGCTGTGTGCACTGGGAGGAGTGCGTATTGATGTGGATTCAAACGGCACCATGATCCAGAAGGGCCCCAGATGCGCAACTGTGCAAGACACTGAACCGAGGGCAACCAGTCAAGTGCAGCCAGGACAACAGAAGTGGCGCAGAGCCCACAACTCCCAACAGTCATGCCCCAAAGAGGAGGAAGGTGTTGTGTTTCGGGTGTTGTTGTTGCACTTCCGATTACCAACTCTGTCCTACCGGCTGTCTGCGGTGCAGTTGTGGAGCAGCAACAGTTTGTTTACTCTTGCAGTAAACCAACGTCCGAACAACAAACTAGTATCACACACACGCACTACTAATAGTCCAACCGCACACTAACACAACACAACACAGAGAGAGGCGGTCGACTGACTAACATAGCATTTTATGTATGTCCAGACACATCAACCACCCCTTTCCTTTTTAGAGGGTAATCTCGGGCTGCCTGCATCTTCCTGGCATTCCACAGTTGACCGTCTGAGAGTCTGTACTTGAATCTTCCCAACACTGCCATCACTGTGTAGCACTTCTTGGACCAGGGCGACTGTCGCTTTTGAGCATGGCTTTTCCTGACACGAACGCGCTGTCCTTTGCGGTAGACTTGCTGCCAGGGCGGCTTCCTTCTGCCCGAGTTGGTGTCAACTTTGCGCGATTTCTCACTGTCCGCGGCAGTCCCACTTGCCTTCTCCAAATCTCCCTTCCCTTCCTCCTCTTTGGGGCATGACTGTTGGGAGTTGTGGGCTCTGCGCCACTTCTGTTGTCCTGGCTGCACTTGACTGGTTGCCCTCGGTTCAGTGTCTTGCACAGTTGCGCATCTGGGGCCCTTCTGGATCATGGTGCCGTTTGAATCCACATCAATACGCAAAGTTACGAAGATGTGGACACAGTCTGCATGATCAAGACAGTGAGTCTTCAGATGAGTCCAACTGATCCTGGTGTTATGGCCAAAGAAAGTGCTAAAGACCCGATTATCTCAACTGTCATGCGTTTCACTCATGAGGGCTGGCCAAATGGAGAAGCCAAGGTGTGTAGTCAGGAAAGTGACACTGCAGACAATGAGAAGTCTGACTGCAGTGAGAACCGAAACTTCACAGTGAACTCATTCAAAAAGCTATCGGACTCCCTTTCTACATGTCATGGTTGTTTACTGTATGGGTCAAGGGTAGTCATTCCCAGAAGCTTACAAAATGGCGTTCTTCAAATCCTACACCTGGGACACTTTGGAATGCAGCGCATGAAGCAGCTAGCGCGCACAGCTGTTTATTGGCCTGGAATCGACGCTGACATTGCAGACTTAAGTCACTCCTGCACATCATGTGCTGAGCACCAACGTCAACCAAGTAAAGTGGCAAATCACCCTTGGATGTTGCCAGAAAAGCCATGGAGCCGGCTGCACATCGATCACGCCATCAACTTCATGGGCAGTAACTGGTTGGTGTTGGTAGATGCATATTCAAAGTACCCTTGTATTCATTCAACAACTTCTACTTCTGCAAAAGCTACCACAGATCTGCTGGAGCAAGACTTTGCTCATTTTGGTTATCCCCACACGATCGTGTCAGACAATGCTGCAGCTTTCCTATCTGAGGAGTTTCAAGCATGGTGCAGAGAGAGAGGCATAGTGCATTTGACTGGAGCTCCTTACCATCCAGCGACGAATGGTGCTGCTGAACGTTTGGTTCAATCCTTCAAACAAGCTCTGAAGAAGAACTCATTGGCACCAAAACCAGCAGTTCAACAGTTCCTGATGCAGTACCGGCGGACACCTCTTGCCAGTGGTTTTTCGCCGAGTGAGCTACTAAATGGACGCCGAATTCGATGCAAGATAGACGCTCTCCTGCCCTCTCCAGCTCATATCCTTCAGGGCATGCAGGCCAAGGAAGCCACTAAGTCACAAGTTAAAGAACACATGCATCCTGTGGCCAAACTGAACTACACTTATTCGATTGGTGCTCCATGCTATGCTCTGTACTGTGGACCAAAGAAAGACAAGGACCCTCGCTGGATCGCGGCTACTGTAACCAAGGTTTTCGGCACCAGATCCTTCAATGTTCGCATTTGGCCTAAAGGTCCAACTTGGCGCCGACACATTGAACAGCTTCGTCCACGTTATGGCGCTGAGCAAGACGTTGATCCTGGAGATGACTATACGCTAAGCCCAACGGCAACGGCTGATCAACAGGCAGAAACTAGAAATGAAGCAAAGCCGTTTCGTAGTGAGCCCAAGCCTAAACGGTCAAATCGCCACGTTCTGAAAGAATCTCAATTCGGATCTGGTTCTCCTCGTCGTTCACCACGCTTGACCAAACCCAAGAAGTTCTCGTGTTGTCACTCTGTTTGTCAATACGGGAAAGCTCAAACTGATTGGGGAGGTGACAAGGCGCACAGCTTCTGATACTGTATGCGTTCTTTTGTATCATTCACTTCCTTGATCATTGTTTTTGCTTTGGTATTCACCTACCTGGCTTGTGTTGTGTTTCATAAAACTCTCTACTAAGTTCTGTCTGTTGTCCAAGAACACGACAGTTTCAAAGCAGTGCCGACAGTGGAAACAATGAAATATGTTTTTTTTATTATTTATTCACTCCGATTATTTATTCCAAGCTTTTTTCTGTCCTGTAACGCGATGTTGGGTTGCTAGAATATGTCTAGTTGCTGATAGACCGGCATAAAATCCACACAGCTACTATAGTGTTGATACAATGGATGTAGTAAAATAATGTAGTGCATGTATGAGTACAGCAGCCAACCGCAGAATAAATAACTATGCTACTAATAGCACTGGTCAGCGGCCTGCCACAGCGTGAATAATGATGAGTTGGCGCAACTTTACGAGACGCACGCTCAAAGAGTCGACCAATCAGCGATCAGTTCGTTTTGGCCTGACGAAGTCTTAAATTGCAAGTCGATCACTTCGCACTTTGATTTAAGACGAATAGTTAGATCACTTCGCAAAAACAGGTTTTCGGCAAAAACGCGAAGTGTTTTTTTTACGCCGAATAGATCCAAAAAACACTTCGCTTTTGCAAAATGCGAAGTGTTGGGGTGTGCAGATCTGCACATGATCTGTTGGCGGGGGATAAGCAAGCAGAGTTACAAAGGAAGCATCCACATGCCCAACACCCGCAGCTGTCCACACACTGAGTGAAGCCAGGAGCCTCGTAGGGTTTGCCACGCAATTCATCAATGACAGTGTCAACCTTTGTTTCTGAACAGGTGTCACCTGTACATGAACCCGCTCCATTGCATCGTTTGACTGACTGAACCTGCATGCCAAAGGAGCGTGTGAAGTAACGATTGCGGTTCTGACATTTGAGTTCAACAGCTTCTGTTTCAATCTCGAGCATACCAATCACCCTTTTATCTGAAGACTGAATAGTGAGGCAGGCTTTTTGACCAGCAGGAACAAGGTTCAGACGCACCACCTCATTGATAGTGCACTCCAGCAGTTCCTTATTCTGAGAGGAATGGCAGGCACTAGCGCTTGAAGACAAGGTTGTAACATCGGCACACGCATCCACCCCACTCAACAGTGAAAAGAGGCACATCACTGTAACTGTGACAGCAGAGCGAGAAAGATAGGGTTGTGCCTTGTAGGATGTTCGATGCGGTAAATCAGACCTTGTTTCTTGAGCAGAAGGCTGTATTTCTGGGTTTGTTGTTGAATGTGCAGTCAGCTCTTGTAGCTCCAGTTCCTCAGCAGCAAGTACAAGTACAAGTTTTACTCCGGATAAAACACCTACACCATGCATAGCACAGTAATCGGTAGGAGTCAGGATCTGGGGTTCAGTGGTAGCCTGTTTCCTTTCTCGATATTTCTTGATGGTAGTCTTTGAAGACTTGTACCAAGACTGAACAAGCTTTAAGATCAAGATCACTGATCCACCACCTAGAGTGACAGGAAAGAGCACTGACAATTTTGCAGCAATCGGTGCACAGTGCGGATTTGCCACAGTATCCCAGCAGAAAGTACACTTTATCTGGTCACAGAACGGATGTCCATGACAACTTTCTTGCACTGTTTTGATCAATCTTCCTTTAATCCAGACATTCAGAGTGACGTTGTACATGTGCATCGTCAATTCAGGACTGAGAACAAATACTTCTTTCATTCTTGGGTGGAATTTGCGAAGACAGATTGGTTTCACACAAACTTCCAACAAAGTAGTTCCCAAAACTGTAGTTGTCCTGACACCATTAGTCTTGCACTGAACAGAACACTCAGGACAATGGTAGATTTGATCATCGATGGGATTGTCTAGTGGAACAGTTGCTGTGGTGTAACCCCAAGCTTTGATAGGTAGAGAGCCATCTGGAGTGATGAACAGAGCAGTTTCCTTGTGCCTGTAGTAGCATAACTGTGTGCCAGTCTGCATGCAACTATGGGTTTCACAGAACTCTGGGGAGCCAGTGCGATCACCTTGGCCAACACACTTGTAGGTACTACCTGTGGTCTCAGATACTTTGATCTGCAGGCGATGAACAAGGAGCTTCATACCATCCAGCAACTCAATCTGAGCAACAGTCTTCACCATCGACTGCTTTCTGCATGTTTGACTAAGTATCGGACATAGGTTGATCTTGGCATTACGCAAAACCTTGTCGGAAAATGAGTCTGGAGGTGACGTGTTGGATGCAGAAGGATCGGCGAAGACGCAAAGTAGTAAGGCCCGGTCCACTGGGGGTGCAGTGACGTAATCGAAGATTACGTCATTGCTCCTCCCAGTGATCTTAAGACAGAGGTTCTGTCTTAAGATG